>NNCF01125921.1:1037422-1136570 GCA_002313205.1 Laupala kohalensis | reverse complement strand
ATTATAAAAGAGATGAACTTCAAAAGGAAAAAAATTACAAGCAATACTAAAAAATACAACAAAATCATATCACATACGCAGAATATACATTTTTACGTATCTAGTTCAGAATTACTAATTTAGAATATTTTCGCCCATCCTCCGAGCACGCATCATTGTTGACCCATCAACGCTACACACTAACCAATGATTTGTAACACACTTCTATTTATCTATCTATCACGTATCATGTAGACAATATAAGCTCCTATTTAATTTGAAAGAAATAAGGTTTTTGGTGAGTTGTGGGTTTCAAGGGTGAAGTGAATTTGTTAAGAAGAAGTCTTTGGACCGGCAGTTTTGTTAGGAGAACAAGTTGTTACTGAGAAAACGTTTCGAACGTATTTTAGTAAACACGCTTTTGACAGTTTAAAAGTGAGGTTAGTGTGTGTTGGAGCGAAAGTTTCTGTACATAATTATTTTTTTTAAAGAAGGAAAGATGGGATAAGATAAGTGGGGAATGTGTGATTTAGATGTAATTGAAGATGTAATTTACTGTCACGGATGCAGTAATAAAGTGCATTTTTCTTGTCATCCTATGAAGGAGTCTTTCTACAAATCTAAGCCTGAGAAAAAGAAGAAGGAATGGAGGTGTAATGGGTGCAGACAGAAAAAGGACAAGGTTGTTTCAGAGGAGAAAGAAGGAAGAAGTGATAGTGCAATTCTGCAACAGGTGCTTCAAATCAACAAAAAATTGACTTGTTTAGAGAAGATATACCTAAAAAATACCTTTTCGTTCCTTAGTGAAAAATACGATGATCTAGAGAAGTAGAAAAGTGAACTTAAAGAAATCAAAAAAAAATTGCAGATGAGGAAACAGGAAGAAAACATTTTAGTACACAAAATTAATATTTTGGAGCAGGAAAACTAAAAAAAACAATATTGAGATAAATGGCCTAAAAAGTTTTCAAGAGGAATGTGCAGAAGAGGTTTTGGTGAATTTTGTGAAAAAATGGGAGTGGAAAACTTTGCAAAAGATGAAATTCCTAGTGTTGTTCATGTAAAAAATAAAACAGACACAAAAAGTAAAGTAATTGTGGAATTGAATAATACGAACATACGAGACAAAATTTTGAAAAGTAAAAATAAGGGAGTGAAAAACATCGATTTTGACTCAAATAAGACTAATGACTTTGTTTTTGTTAATGAGCATCTGACCAAATACATTTCGAATCTTTTCTGGAAGACAAGGACAATAGAAAAGGAGAAGCAATATAAATTCATCAGGGTTAATGACGGTAAGATTTTGGTGAAAAAAGAAGAAGCATCAAGAGTTGTTAAAATTATTAGAGAGAGTGACTCAGAATAGTTGTAAATTGAATGCTAACTTAATTAGAAATTTTTAAGTATGGATTTTAGTTTTATAGATAATAGAGAAATAGATGACACAATAATACTAGAGTGATAAGAATTTGAGTGATCTGTTTAAATAGGAAAAGGCTCACCTTAACATGATGTATTTTACTATTAGGTCAATTGAAAAGTACTAGGATGAATTTTGTGTAAAGATTAGTAAAATAGTTAATGAGACTCAGGTAATATTAAGTGAAGTTAAGACTCAGAAAGAAGAAAAATTAGTAGGTTTTAAGTTACCAGGTTTTCAGCAAGTTTAAACACCAAGAAAAGAGAGATGGGCGAGGATTAATTTTGTATGTTAAAGATACTCTAAACTTTGAATTAGAGGAATATGAAAGTGAACACTGTGAAAGTATTTTTGGAAATATCAAAATCAACAATAGCGAAAATGTCTCAATCTATGGCATAGATCGACCCAGCGAAAGCACAGAAAAATTTATTGCTGAGCTAAAAAAAATTTGGAAAGAAACAAAACATTAGTAAGATTATGATTGGAGACATCGATATACTAAAAAATTCAAAGAGAGCTGCTAAATACTGTGATATATTAGAGAAACATAAAATAGTATACTGTATAAAAAAGGTAGCTAGAGATGTATTAATTGAGAATAGATTATTTCAGTCACGTTTAGACCATGTATCAGTTAGTGAAAATCTTGAAAATGTAGTACCATTCATGCATAAAATTAAAATCATTGATCATTATTCAGTGGGAGTTAAAATTACATTTCATGGCACATGTAGAAAAAATGAAATAGTAAATAATGAGAGCAAAATATGTTTTTTTAGAACAGTGATAAGAGATGAACTAGAAAAAAGTATGTAATGAAGTATTGGAAAAATGTACTACTAACACCATATTTGAAAAGGCAAAAGAAAAGAAATTAGCCAAAATTAATAGAGAATATATCATTAAACCCTACATAAATAAGGAAATAATAGAGTAAACGAAAGAAGGGATTTGATGTGTAGGAAATGGAAGAGTTTGTCTGCTAGGAGTACAGATTAAGAAATCAATATAAACAGTTAAAAAAGTGTTACATTAAAGATAAATCATCAGAAAAAGGTTTATTTCAATAAACTGTTTGAAAAAAACGGAAATGATATGAAAGAAACTTGGAAAAATATAAATAATTTATTGGTACTTAAAAGTGAGCAGTCAATTGAAGAAACTGTTAAAAACACTAGACAGATGATAATTTAAATAAAGTTGTTTTGAATCTAATATTGAATTTCAAAAACCAAGTAGAAGAAATAATACATAAGTCTTCAATTAGAACTCTAGAAATCTTGACAGGCAAAATAGTTTGCAATTCCTTCTATATATTGTTAGTTTAGAAGACATTTCAAAATTAAAAAAAGACATGAATATTAATAAAGCACCAGAATTAGACCAAATTAGAAGAAAGATCGAAAGATTAATCTAGAATTGTTCAGGCTGAGGATTGCAAAATTGATAAATGACTGCATTGGGGAAGGAATAATACCGAATGGGTTAGAAGAAGCAACGATAAAACATATTCACAAGGGAGGTTCCTTTAAATTGTATGAAAATTAAAGACCCATTTCAATTTTGAATACTTTAGGCAAAATATTAGAAAAATATTTTGCAGACAACTTAGAAACTTTCCTGGAAAAGTACACGGTTATAGACAAAAAACAATATGCCTATCAGAAGAACAAAAGTTCAACTTTATTGATTGAAAATCTTGCAGAACTATTAAATGAAAATTTAAATAAGGGAAATCATGTTTTGGCATTATCAGTTGATCTACTCAAGACGTACAATACGATAAATCATAATAAACTTTTGGATATGTTAGAACAAATTGGAATTAGAGGAAAAATTTTACAATTATTTCAAAATTAATTAACAGGAAGATCATTTTTAGTAAAAATTGAAGTAAATAGAGGAATAGCACAAGGTAGCTTCCCTGGCCCTTTGATATATTTCATATATGTTAATGATATAGGAATGTGTTTTAATAAACATAAATATATGGTATATGCAGATTATTATATCCATTAATAAAAACCAAAAAGAAGCAGAAAGGACTTTACAGGCAGAATTTCTGAATTTTCAAAAATGGTGTCACAATCAAGATTTAGTAACCAATAGAGAAAAAAACAAATTAATATACATCACTACACCACATAATACAAGATTAAAATCTAAAATAATTTTACATGACCATGACTGTCTGCATAGAATGTGCAACTCTTGTACACTACTTATAACATAAAAGGGACCAGTTTTGGATCTGTTTGGTTTGCAACGGATCTCTCCTTTTGCTTTCACTTCGAGAGGGGAAGTTTCGTTCCACCAATCGTAGGTGTGTTTGAAACGGCGCCTATATTTGGAAGACATCGAGCGGCGGATAAATCGAAACGAGATAAAATGTTTAATTACACCGCTATTAAAGAAATATTTTGTATTTTTTTATTATACACATTTTGGACTTCTATAACAAAAATATTCTGTATATTCTTGACTTCAATAAACTTTACCATTCTCTATATTTCAACGACATCTCGAAATTCGTTGTCTCGAGAGGTCTTCATAGGCAATATAAAAGATATTAGACTTTCTATAAAAAACATTTGCGTAATACTGTGATAAAATATAGTTTTTAACAGAATTTGAATATAATTGCAAGATATCGTATGGAATTGGTATAATTCGAATCACAAATTACTTATAAATATTCCTATAATTTCTTATATTTATACAGTGAAGTAAAGAAATCAAATCTCATTGCCTACAAATGATGTATATTGTCGAAAGTAATTTCACATAATTTGCGATTCTCTTAAGCTTTTCATATATTTGAAAAGGAATTAAATAAATATAGTAAACGTTTGTCTCAAATATGAACTAATAACACAAAAGTTTAATTCTCGAGTTATAAATAATATAAAACTACTGAAGGAAGAAATCTTCTAGTGACATATTTATCCACGATATAACAATTTGGTAGTAATCGTGCAACCTAAAAAAATAATCAGAGATCAATATGAAAAACTTGTTGACGAATGTTTTTACAATTGAAATACTTTATATATTCTACATACTTAACTCACTCCTCATTTGCAATGTTAGTATCGATATTCAGTATTATGTATTGATTACCAGAGCAGGGAACGAACATTGTCATTTAGAAACATTCTTTGCGGGTATATAACTTTTTACGAAGCAACATGGGTGTTCATAATCATAAAGTATTAGTCAGACATTCAGTATAATATTTACAGTAAATTTAAATCGAGCGAGGCAGTTAACAAGGTCGTATTTAGTTTTATATGTTAAGTTATTGTAAGTTGTAGTTCCCCGTATTCCTGATTCAGTGTCATATTCTAAGGACTTGTTATTTTAAATCTAGAAATCTCCAATTAACGTAACATTTTGCCGTCAATTCAACAGAGAATTTCATATTTTCAGAAAGTGTTCAACAAATATGGGATATTATACGAAATAAGTTTTTTCATTGTAATATTTATGTTACTTATGCATAATATTTTAATGGCGTTCTACTTTTTACTGGCTGTAAAATTAGAAATTTAGATCGCTGAAATTTTCCTCTCGGACATACTACGAAGGCGCCAATGACACGTAATTTCGTTTAACAAATAGAAGAAACTTTTATATTTGATTGTCAAATGATAGAGCAGGAACAACGAAGAGATTTCTAATGAAACTCGCGGAGAGGAATACATTTTAGTTTTATGTTAGTGTAATATGCATTATGACTCTGAAAGGCTAAACCTTCACAACATCTAGGGTTTTCTTTTTTCCTTTTTAATATTTGTAGAAAAAATAAATTTATCTACAATAATGTAGTGTAATTAGAAAAAATACAAAATAAGAATACAGGGACCCTGAAGAAGATTCTAAACTAGCATCACAACATTGAATACGCACGATTAAATTGCAATAGACAGTTTAACGAAAAATAAAGTAATTGATTATTTATAATAAAATTGCATTATTAATAGAGCATATACCATAATGAACAAAACCTTAATTCATGCTCTCACATTGCTTAGGAAAATCTTAAAACATACGCTGAGCAATTGTCAATTCGGCAACGTAACATTACGACACACATGGCAACGTGGCAGGGACGAAGTTCATCTTAGCAAAGTTGCCAACGAGACGACAAAGTTTCTATAAAATAATTTCTATTCACGTTCTCTTTAAGTTTCGATATTTTAGTTTTTTCATGTGTAAATGAAAGTGTTCAATGATATATTTTACCAGGAATTTAGAAAAGTTCTTCAAAATTTCAATAAACATGCATTTTTAATATGAAATATGAAATGAGAACTAGAAATTTCTTCATAGTTCCTAAGGTCTATTATAAATATGAAGAAATAACATTAAAATTCTTAACTTCTGAAATTGTAAACAAAATGCCATTGTCGTTAACAAATATAAAACAAACACAAGTAATGAAAAAAGAAGTCAAGAATTGATTAATTAAAAATAAAATATTAAAAAGGGAAATTTTAAAAGATAAGTGCTATAAAATTAAATGTTAAATAAGTTATAGAAGTAGATAGATAGTACCATCTCTGACAGAAGAAAAAGCTCTTAGGTGGGATTCAATTTAAAAATCTACGAACAAAAGTAATAAAAGTACTTGTTTTATAATATGATAATGTACTGGAAGAATGTTAACTGTTGTTGTTATTATTATTATTATTATTATCATCATCATCTATGACTGCCAACTGAGTTAAATGGCAGTGCCGGTTGGTTAGCCAACAATCAGAAAGCTGTATTAATTTCGTAGAAATCAACCAATTATGAATCTATGCACATTATATTTTGATTCACTATATTTGTAATTTGAGACCTACTCCCAAGAAATTGTAATTTAATTAACAAGAGGTCGAGTACCAATTTCATGGAAGTATTATATATTTTACAAAATTAAGAAACGTTAATTAAATCCTTGACAAAAAGCAAACTAATATTTTCAAAATATAACAATGTATAGTAAAACATCTTCATTAAGAAGGGATGATACATAAAATTTGAAAAACTGGGTTGATAAAGCGTAGGAAATAATGTTCTGAGTCTCGAATTGACAAAATGAGAACTCTTTGAGGCAAGTTGGAATTACTAGAGTGGAATGAGAACAGTGGACTAAGGAGAGAGAAAAAAATAAGGCATTGAGAAGGATGCACAGACACGAATGTAATTGGTATGTTGAATAGAATTAATAGAACCTAGGAAAGAGTGACCTTGGGCAGGGAATAATGAAATGGAGAATGTACTAGGGACAGTGAAGGAAAGCTTAGTCGGGAGAAGGAGCTTTTGAATCCAGTAATGGAAGGGTTCGATGAAGAGAAAATGAACAGACGAACCGAGCTAAGAGAAACGAGACGATAGGATAACCGGGGCTCTCTGAAGAAAGATGCAATGCCAGGAAGAATGATGAGTCATGGAGATAAGGCAAGAGTAAAGAGAGAGGGTGTGCTTTGCAGCGGAGGCGTCGCTGAGAGGAGCGAGGATCTCTCATGGTCAGCAAGCGCTCTCACTTCAACGTCCCCCATTAGTTCCGGGCCGCGGCGCCATGAGCGTCTCTTCTGCGCCGTCGCGTTAAGTATTGAGACACTTCCCGCTTTATTTCTGTTATGGACTTCATCAGTTGTTAAAAGAAAAAGAAATACACCGACCATGAGACGACGGATGGATGACAAGCAGCGCGGAAACATTACGAGAAAGAGAGAGAGAGTATTTGCCATGACTACAAGAATAGCCATTTACTCCTAGTGAAGTGGAATTACGAAGACCAAAATTGGATTCGAAAAATCTTCTTAAAAATGGTACTGTTTATGCACAAGCCTGTTCCTCATCCTGTTATTCATGAATCCATTTATTTACGCAGATAATAATAACGCTCACTACATCCAATACTAATAAGCGGTAATTATTGTATTTGATTCTCTAGAGTAATTCCCACAATTTTGATGAAATTGAGAGAATAGATCTATGTTAAAAACTGTCTTAACATGTCTTCATTTTCAAGTAGATTGTTTAAGTATATATTTTAACATCCATAATAACATATAAAAGCGAAATGTGAAAGTGTATCTGTCTATTTGCTACCTCTTCAAGACTAAATCACTGAACAAATTGTTATGAAATTTTGCAAGTTTAGATGCCCAAGACAAACATAAACTTTTATTCTAAAAATGCGTGAAAAGAAAGAGAAAAAATAATTTTGACGATAAATGTCGATGAATTCGGAAAAAAAGAGTTATGATCGCTTAAGCTGCCAAAACGGCTCCAGAGATGTGACAATGAATGTCAATACTGTTCGCTTCAAAGAGTTCTACAAAGACTGCGACAGCATATGTCTATCTACAAAGGTTAACCTAAATTATCAAAGAAGTGTTGTTATTATAAAAAACGAGTTAAAACCGTTCAGAGAGTAATTTAATAAGAAAGAAATGAATCATCTTCAAATTCAAAGTTTTTTGCTGTTGTTTTGAGCATTTTACAAAGAAACAAAACGACTTAAATCGTAACATTTTGAAGAATAGTTTAGATTTTACAGATGTTTTAATGAAATGGTGCAGCCGTGCCGCTGCCGTTGTGTCATACCTCAGAAGTAAAACTTCGACCGTCTCCCGGGCTGGTTCCTGACATGCTGAGATGAATAAGAGACACTTCCGATGTTATTGCAGATTTGGGCCACCGTTGGGGTTGGGGTAGAGGCAAAGTCCTAGAAAAGCCATTGGTGGAGTGGGAACGGAGTGTCACGTAAAAAAGATTTAATCCAAAAATACGGGTTTCATCCTTAGATTTAGGAAGCTTTCAGGTTAACAGTGACACGATGCCATATAAGAAAAATGTCAGCACATATGAGGATTGAATACCCATAAGGGTGAAATGGTGTGCTAGGCCAATTGGTGGCGTTTCGATTGATTTCTTTCATTCACCGACAGCTTAACGTTGCTTGCTCAAGGGTGATTTTATCCAAGAAATTTTTTATTCTTGCAGCTGGAAATGAAAGTCAAAATGGTGTACAAATGAAGTTTTGTATTAAATACCCGTGGCGCAGTGTGTAACGCGCTCGCCTTCTACCTCTGGGGACGCCGGTTCAAACCCGGTCCGATCCAAGTAGAATCCGAGGTGGTGGACGGAGCGGTGCTCGCGGCAGGTTTTCTCGGGGTTCTCCCGTTTCCCCTGCCTATCATTCCACCACAACATTCACTCATAATCATTCACACCCATTTCATTTCATAAATCACCGCTTCAGGGGAGGTGCGTCAGAAAGGGCATTCGGCACCATGAGTATTCCCCAGCCAAAAATCCTAAGAAGCATCATATCCACCCCCATCTGAGCCGACCCCACATTAAGTGGGAAAAAGGCTAGGAAGAAGAAGATAATGAGTAAGGATACTGTGAGTGTTTTTTTTACCAGTTAGTAACAGTATTTTGATCTGACAATATAGTCTTCTCAACCATAAGAAAAGATTATGTTTCGCATAATATTCGCATCATGAATTGCTTTTTGAATTCACATTTGTCTATCGGGATGACGATATTCCAGAATTTTTACAAAACATCCCAATTTCTACGAAAAATTCGTTTCATCACTATTTTACGAGATTCTCTTTTTCACCCAAACAGGAAGACAATGTAATAAAACCTTCAATGATCTCTTTGATTTCGATAGCGTAAACGAATGGAATGGGTGGTTTTGGCAAGGCAAAGTCACCAAATATGAAAATAATTACTTACATAATTTGCGATCGAGTGGAGCTTGGTTGGCAGAATATTAGAAGCACAGTTATTGACAAAGTCTTTTTATCATAAACTAAATATACTTAGTATTTGAATTCATTAATTTTCATATTTATTTTTCACCATATTGTAACATAGATTTAAAAAAGTCATAGAATTTATCAAAATATTACGTTTGATTAACTTTAAGTTGTAGTTCCAGTTGGAGTACCTATTAAAAACTAAATACGGTGAGAACGTTAAAAGCAAATACATGTTAGCTTAAATAGGTTATACTCTGTATTACTTAAAATGCAAAGTAAATGTTACATAAGTAGGCAGTTTCAGAATTTGTAGAAGTTCACAAGTATTTTGCATAAATATTCGTTGGCTTTTCATTCTTTCCACGGAAACACATTTGACGTAATATTGTAATTTCGTGGATTTACGCGCGCACACATCTTTCAGAGTTGTTTTAAAAGAGCGTATTGTGCAAGCTGAGATGTGCAGTAAATGAAGGAAGGAAATAGCATCCATAAAAAAGTAGAAAAATACAAACCTTTTCCGGAAAATGATATGGATATGAGAAGCTTGGTTTTGCCAGACAAAAGACAAACACAAGCTGAGAGAGAAAATTAAGAAAATTTAAGAAGAAAAACACCCTCCAAGAGAAATCCTGAACAATGGAGATGCGGTTGGGTCTGACATACGAAAACAAACAGGCGACGGACAAGGCGCGCATAGGCGACTGCGGCGGTGACGACGGAGGCGGGGTGAACCGGAGGGCGGATGGCGGCGGGCACCGCGAGAGTGCGGAACGACGCAGAAATTTGAATGACAATGGGGACGCGCCTGCAACAGACTCAGATAAGAGGGCGCAGTTGGTGAGGACGAGGAAGGTGGCACCGAGGGTGGCAAAGAGGACAGCCTCGAGAAATGGAACTGAGGACCTCACTGGCTGCGAGGATAGTAATGACGAATTTATGTGAGGTGACGCAGGCCTGAAGACAGCAAATTAACCCAGGTCTGGGAGAGGTGGGGGTGGTGCAAAGATCATGATAATTGGAATAGTCAAGGAGAGTACGAAATTTGGATCGTAATGATAGAGTCAAACCCAAAGTGACCCAATTGTCACGGCTGAAGCCACCGGTGGTGGTGGTGGGCCGTACAACAATGACGGCCATGCAACTGGGAAAGACAAGCCTCCGAGGAGTCTCCCAAACTTCTTGTCGAACACGAAGTAAGGGCTGTCAACACTGCAGCTGTTGGCAGAAAGTCAGTAGAAAATGATAAGCCAGTACAATATTTAGAATCAATAGTGTCTCGTGGCGATTTGCAACTCATCAATATTGATGGTCTAATATATTAGACTCGAGAATACTGCTATTTTTTTTAAAATCATAACGCAAGCTAGGTTACACACAAGTCCTAATCAGGAAGAACATCCAACAGAATCCAGCATTGCTATAGAAAATAAATTGATATATAATAAGAATTCTTTCTCAGATATCTATTCAATTTCATTTCCAGTTTTTTTTACTTTAACATAACCCACATTTATTACATGAGTATATTTCAAATTAACCTTGAAAATTTCATACGTAAATTTCAATAATTATTATTTTGATAAGTATCAAATAATTTAATAAAATAGCATTTGAATATATTACAACAATTGAATGAGGTTCATAATGCACCGATAAATAGCGCTAGTAACTGGATATGTTATCCTTTGAATTATGTGCAATGTTTTTCAAAATTCTTACATAATGTACATATTGTATTCTGTAAATGTTGAATTAAAATGAGATTTATCTCATTAATTTCAACCAATAGTATACATTAAGGTTCATATGGATATTCAGTAAACGGAACACGAAAATAAGCTATGTAACCCCGTACATGAAAGATGAATGCGTCCTCTTCAGTCTGCCTCTTTTCATCTTAAAGTTAAGTCTCACTTGGCTGAACGAATAATTAAAACCAATTTTGAAGCACATGCGGCATAATATAACGGAAGTAATGCTTCAGTGGAGAGAATATCTGCAAAGTCCGAACAGAACTTGGTAGCAGATGATTTCATTATGGAGATAAGTTCACATTCTTTTTTCCTTAGATTGTGAGTCTGTAACATTTTTTTACAAAAGATTCCATTATATGTTTGCTTAAATCGAAATGCAATTTTCCACAGAAATTTTTTGTGTGCAAACAGAAGTCGTTAATACCATAATGTTGTAACAGAAAATCCTTTGACTAGTTGTACATGACGAATTGCGTATGCTGATTAGCTGGAAACTTCAGTGTGTTTTGTAACAGGATTATGAGTAAACGAAGCGGCGTCTCTGAATTCAAAATATATTCTACATCCATGGACACATTTAAAATATAGATGTTATATTCATAGAAATATTCCTTTCTGTTTTAGCACGCATTAAGTCACTCTAGTGACATAATACATTTTACGAGCTACATGTATTAATTTTGGAGCTTAAAGGTAATTAAATCCTTTGATGTTGGTGGCGATGAAATAAAGGGTTGGCGCTTTGAACTCACCTCAAGAGTGGACACGCGGACGCAACGGTCAGAGGATTGAGAATTGAGGGTCGCAAAACACGAAGGCAGAGGTTTCGTAGAGAACTTGCCTCACACTAACCACTCATCTCGCTAGCTAATCCCTCAAAGTGCATTCCTAGTGTTTGTATCGCGTGAGACGTGAGTTTGGATATCAAATCTGTGACTATTTCCTTTGAAGTACAATGTAGTCCCTCCGAAGTTTTGGCTTATGATATTCAACAGAGGTTAATTAGCGTATTATGAATGGAAACGTATATTTGAAATTCCATTTGGAACTGATTTAGAAACACAGAAAATTTCAATAACACACGGATGCTGAGTCGAGTAGTATCTTGAATTACATTACTCTGTTTTCGACGTTTCCAATCAAATATAAAAGAATTTATATTATTTGTCAAATACAATTTTAATTATTTTTCATTTCAAATTTGGAATTATGAAAACATTTCCCTCGTCTTAATTATCACATGTGTCAAAATAATTAACACATAGCTCAAAATCATGATAATTCCTTTTTTCTTAGCTGAATGTGTTTTTCTCCAATCCAAGAGGATATCAAAGAAGTTGCGATAGTGCTCAGGATTGGAGTTTGCACGGGATAGCACCCCAGAAGTTCGTTCATGTAAGTCCAGAATTCGAACAGTGATTCGCCACTATCATCTCCCTGAAGAAATTACTATCACAAATATTAAATACCTAAAATCATAAGTTGAAATACTTTTATCCTTGAAATATTTTTACAAGTTAAATGCCTGATAAAATTTGTAAAAACTATCATGTTTCATGAGAGAAAGCAAAGGTAGTCAGATTAAATTCATAATTGACATAAGAAGAATTCAGACACGAAGGAATGCTGAATTACACTGTTAAAATTATGGTTAGACAGAACTCAAGCATAGAATACAGATTCATTTATTTTAATAGGTGGAAATCTTCATTAAAATATGTGTAAAATCATCAATATTCCTAAAGGTACATTACAAATTATTTTTCAAACATTCCAAAATTTGGAAAATATTTTCTGTTGTGCGGATTAACTGATTGTATGGAGTACTGCAAACAGATTTTGGGTTGTTTTTCAGGTACCAAATACTTCTTATTTCACACCCCACAACTTCATTTGCTTTCATACAAAATCTTTTTTCACCCGGTAAGATTAATATGATGCAAAAAGAAAGAAAACCATACGAACATGTAATTCTAAAACTTTTCTAAAATCGTTTCTTTAATTCTTAATCCGTATAAAATCCTCCAATACTCCTTTCTTAAATTTTCCTTCACACCGCATTTAAAAAGAAATTCATTATAACAACACAGATGTACGAGGATGTTAATTTTAATATTTCTTGCAGATAATTTCTAATTATGAATTATTTTATCAATTTTATTTTAATAATACGTCTGCAACATATATGTTCCTGGTGGTCTATGTAATTACCTTTGTTCATTCGTAGCTGTATACCGCGAATACACTGTATAGTAAAGACTCTGTAAATCGTGAAATTTGTAACATATTTTGAAAACTGCACAGATTTTTGCACTTCCATATGGTTTTATGAATACCTAGATAAAATATCTGCGTTGCTTGATGAACAAGCTTAAAATTATTCAATTTCTTAGGAAGTAAATGGTACACAGATAAATTAATGACCACATCTCTCAATATCAACATTTTAATTGCATTCATTGAGAGTTTCAAATATTCAGTCTCCAGCAAATCGTTATCCTCCACAAAGTTTCCTTCAAGAGGAATCGAATTTTCGTAGTCATATCGCCATCCTATTATACCACATACAAAAATCATACATTCCACCACCTCTTCTTCCTCATATCTCCTTTCTCTTATCTCATGCTCTAAAACATGTCCTTTTGCCCCAACCATCTTCAACCAGCACCCAATAAATCTCCCGGACGTACTTCCACGCAACCTCGCACCCTACTCCACCCCCACTCTCCGTGAAAGAGACGTTAAATATAAAATCAATCACACAGATTTGAAGCCTGACGTGGATTGATAGTTTGGATAGCAGAGCGAGCTGGAGGTGATTTAGTTGATCCAAATTGGCAAGAGATGGCACAAGATATGGATTAATGGAAGAAGCTAATCGCAACAGTAATGGATCGGGGGCCCATGGGGCCGATGCAGTTGGAAGAGGGAAAGCGTGGAATGAGAATTGGTGCTGAGGAGTAGTGAGGAGCGGGGTGAAAAGAGAAGTCTCGGCCAAGGCATAAGCGGTAGTAGTGGTGGGGGTTGAGCGCAAAGGGTGGGGGAACAATGAATCACGGAAATAGCTCCTGCGTACTTCTTTCCTTCTCCATTCTGAAATGCATTTATATAAATGGCTTCTCCTGGCTATCAGGACATCAAGGAAATTCGGTTAATGTGTCCTCTCGCACAAAAGGAAAAATTTGGTCGCATTTTCGAACACCTCAGAAATTAAGATGGAAAAAATGCAATCTTGGCTTGAATGATTTATTTTACGAAGATGAAATAATTCATTACACAAAACTATTAAAGAATAGTAAATTAAAAGTTAATTTTTAGAGTTGAAGTCAGTTAATTTTTTTGTTACAGCATGACCAAGCTCATCCAAGAAGAAACATTCGGATTATTCCACTCACCTTATTTCGAGACAAAATATTCACCCTCTTTAACTATATCATCAAATGTATTTAAAACTTTAAATTTAAATTAACAGGGAATAGTACACACGAAGCATAGTTATATCTAATACATGCCATAATTTTAAGTATAAAAGCTTCAATTTTGTCGATAAAATTTTTCTTTTTCTTTGTCTTTGTAAACTCAACTATTACTCGAAATTGAATAAAAATTATTTCGTGATAAGGTAGCATACACATTCAAGGAGAACTTTTAAAGAAATATTTATTTAGTTATCATTTTAAGTTTATAAGATGACACCAAAAACTTCATTAAATAATCAATTATTTCCGTAATGTAATGTTACCATAAAAATGTCTCTACCATTTTTCTAGTAAATCTCGATCAATGTTTACTAAAATAGATAATATTTTTCAGAGGCCAATGTATTAAATAACTTGTTTCGAAAGTATACCTTCACTATAATATAAATTACATAAGTCGTCTAATAACCTTACCGTTGACGAGCCCTAAAGCCCCACAAAAAATACATAAGTCGTGTGTAAATTACACAAGATGTATTTCATAGTTTGACTTGTTTCATCTTTAATATTGCAATGTTACTTAACTATCAGTCGCGATAAATGAATGGTGCAAGCTCTCCCTTCCCCGCCGTTTCTCTCCAGGCGTTTGTTACGCAACGCAGGTGAATCCAGCGCATAGATAGCATCCGCCACTATGAGATAAGCGTAGGAAGGTACACACTGCTCTCGGAACTGTGGGTATAGCGTGTCACGTGTCAAATGTAGCGACTCGTGCTCCATCGGCAGAGACGGCGAGGCGGGGAACCATCGAGAACAGAGGAGACCGAGGAGGAGAAGGTTGTGGCGGCGAAGGGCGCACTAGTACCAACATATCAGCACTGACAGTCTAGCATTGAAGGGTTTCACAAACACACGTAGGGGCACACATACAGCGGCGGTATGCCCGCACTCACGAACATTGTATAGCATAATACAAAGAGCGGTAGCTGAGAACACGGAGGCATGCTTTTGTTCTCGCCTCTCCCCCGGTGACAGGCGGGATGGTTGAGAGGAGAGAGCGGGGAAGGGAGAGAGGAACGGTGCGGGGACTGCGATACAGACAAGGAACGTGAAAAGAACAGAGCGAGACGGAAGGGAGGTGCAGTGGGCGAAGACGCGAGGGGTGGTCGGCACGCAGACGTAGGCGTTGAAGTGGGTGGCGGCGGTGGAGGGAGAGAATCGGGAGTGAAGGAAAACTGGGACGAAGCGGAAGTGATGAGGGGGAGGGGTGGAAGGGGAGGGGGAGATGGAGGTGCGCAGCGGAGAAGCGAGCCACGCGGCTTCAGAAGTGACTCAAGTCGGCTGGCAGATAAAACAAGAACGAGCAAAACGGCGACAAAGACACCCACAATGGCATTCAACAAATAATTAATCATTTGTAGTAAAATGGGTCGGAGAATGGTAGCAGCATTTCAACGCCCTCGTGTGCCAGGGTGTCGCTCGTTTTCTGATTTCTCCGAAGATCACTTTCCGGGTCGGTGGCAGCGGGTGGTGCGTGTGGGGCCTCGTTCTGTTCGTACTTCCTAAAGCATGAATGTGCAGATAATATCTTCCATGAAGAAACATCCTCGTTCGACGTCGCTACGGCTCGGCCTCCTTCCAAGGCGTATTGTGGCAACGTACAGCTCAGAATATTACTGCAATGAGTTCCCTCAAGCGAAGAGAGTTGGGCGTGAAGTTCATTCCTTAATCATCCCCAACGGCCTTCCTTCTCTCATTGAAGTATGGAAGAGTGAGTAGCGAACAGGAACGTGGCGCATTGATTCTCACCGTGAATTGAAAATGAAGTCTGATGGAAAGAATTGAATGAATACAAACCACTCGGATGACTAATGGCAACTCCAAGTAGAATTTTCTCAGCTTTTGATAACTCTAACAACGAGAATGTTGATTGTGGCATGATAAAAGCATCGGAACGAATTTCAAATAATTTTTTTAAGGAAGTTAAATTTTATAGTGTATCCAACAGTACTCATGAAAACACAAACTCTGCATGCACATGGAACTAAAAATCAACCAAAAATGTATAGTACATCCTTGTACCATCGAAAAAATTATAATAATTTGAGCATATACAATAAATTTGTATATCATGCATATAAAAATGAAACAAAAATAGTTCTTTTCGATATGTCAAAAACAAAATATTAAAAGTTGTTTTTTACAACTTTCTTGTAGTTACTATAATCACAATATTTTCTTATCAGATTTATATGAGTAAGTTGGAGTGTAATAGTTGTGGAAGGTTTTAATTTTAAGTGCCATATGTTACGTAGTAGTGTTATGAAGTCACAACGCTGACCATCCGCTTTAGGACTACCCCTTGTCTGCAAAGAGAGGAAGGATTGAGCGAAGGTTGCAACGAGAGCAAGAGAGACAGAGAGCGAGCCGAGGTGAGAGTGAAGAGCGACTAATGTCAGATGATGGAGTTCTCAGGTGATCAGTCGCCGCAAGTGTTACGACGACGCGTGATTGATGCAGAAATCGATATCTCATTTTCCGAGACAGATGAACGGTCGAGACGTGTCAAGGACCACCCGACATGTCAGAGCACTTCTCGGGACAATATGGCAGTCCTTAAGCCGTACAAATCCCTTAGCTTTACATTCCAGCAAAGAATTTTCCTTCATTTGTCTATTAATAGAAATAATACATTCAAAATGAAATGTAAGGAGTGGTACATTAGAATCAAAAGTATTTTGTTTGAGATAAATTAATCGTTTTATTATTTCATAGATTTTTTAAATTTGTTTCTTGGTATCACATAATTCTATAATTATCTGCAATATAGAAAAAAAATAGAATGTTTGTACTTACGTTTCAATTCCATCATTTACATTGAAGTAAAGATAGAAGTTAAAAGGTTACACGATATAAAATACACAGGGAACTGGATAATTTAACTAAGCTAGAAAACAAAAATTACAAAATAGCATTTTTTCTGTTTCTTATTCATCTAATTACTACCTCACGATCAAGAAAATCAGTAAATAAATTATTGTTGCACATGACTAATTGTAAAATTAACAAAATGAAATACAAAAAATTATTTCAAAAAATTCAAGATTATAAGTTAGGTATGAAAATATAAAATAGAGCACCTTTTCTAAATACAACGAGAAAAATTAGTGGTATAAAATGTGTTCAATAATCAATTTTTAAACATTTTATATCACTAATGATAAAAGCGTGGACTCCTTCTGGAACAAATACCAAAATGTAACAAAAAATACAATTAAAAAGTATCGATACTCAGAAATAATTACAATAATTTAAAAATAATTACCCTTTTAAATGAAGTAAATAATATTTTTAGCCTAATTTTAGTTCCTCTTTATTATAGTTTCCGGCATGAAATATATCATTATGGACTAAAGTAATGAAAATTATTTACAAAGGCAAATTTAAATGTGCTCTTTATAGAATGCAATTCTTTCTAATTGCACACTATGTTGAATTAATTACAGAATTTCCTAATTTCCTACACGTCATTGTTTTATTATTATTATTCATTTTAATGTTTAAAAAAACTTTTGATTGGTCCACATATATTTTTCATATTACATTTAGTATAAGAAGCCTTTTTATTTTTTAGAGCACTAATTGTGTTCGTGGTTTTAAATAAACGTTAAACACTTATTTTATACTTTTTGTCAATTATGATCGAAATATGGAAAGAACAAAATGAAAACAATTACACAAGTCGATCGATTCATCAATCATCTCACAATTGTATCTCTCCAGAAGACGGTCTTTTCCTACACATATAAGTTACAGCGAAAAAAATACTTAGTGGTTCGAATAAAAATATTCATTAGAATTAATATTAATAATATGTTCACGGAAAATATTTTTCATTTCTTCATTCATTAGTCTGGAAAATTAATGGATATGTATTATAGATATAATGGCTCATTAACGTTTTCTCCTTTTTAACCTACTGGATGAGCTAAGTTTTTATATTAATTAGAGATATTTTGATTTTGATCATTCAAAATTCATAATAATCGTTTCTCAAACAAATTTATTGATTGATATTCCGAAACTGTTTCCTTTCCGCAAAATAACTACTAATTACTTGACTCTCATCGAACTGGAAACTACAATATGAACGAAATAAGTTTTACACTATACACTATATTTAATACAATTTACACTATATTTAATACAATTTTCACTATATTTAATATTTTTAGTATTGAATTCTTAAGGAATTAGAGTGATTTTATATTTAAGGAATTTGAAGGCTGAGAAAAATGTGAAAATTCGATTAAAAATTCCATCCAAAACAACGACAGTGGAAGCAATTAATTATAAAATAATAATTAATAATTACAAATTTAATAATTATAAAATATACAAGCTTTTGTATGTAATAGAAAGAATAAAATAAAGTTATTTCTTGAGATACTCAGGAAAAAATAGAATTATCTTCACAATTCCGCTACCGACATTGATAGAGTGAAAAAAGTGAGAATTAGTGAAGAATGACAACTGAGCAGAGCTCTGCGTTTTACCTCGTCAAGTCGTGTATCAAGAAGTTTATGGATTTTGTTTAAAAAAATTTATGAATATAATTTTTCTTTCAAATGAATAAATCAAATTATGAATCATTCAGTAATATTCAAACATTCAATAACGTTATAAGAATAACAGAAATAGTCACCTTAATATAAAAAGGAACTATTTAAATTCACTTTAGTGATCTCATTAGTTCATGACACGGAGATAAAATTATTGTTCTTTAGATTTCATACTTCCAAAATATATTTTAATGTTAAATGCAATGTTATCGTTATCAATAAGTTGATACAATTCTACAAACTATTAATACGATTCTCGTTTAATAAGATAATTTGTAACTCAGAAGTGTGTGTAGTTTCTGAAAAGCGCAAATGACAAAATCTCTAAGGTGTACACTTCAGATTTACAATGAAGATAATTAAAAATATCAATATTTTAAACATATTTTTGCATCATCAATGTTAAACTAATTTTTCGACTGTTATAGAGAATATATAGCAGTTTTACCCCGAAACGTTTCTTCAAGTTCTAGATATTAGATCCTTTCATATTGCATCCACGATGCACGAACTCCACATAAAGTTACTTTTAGTGTAACGGTCTCTCCCTTCACTCCTATGTACCAACAGTCGGAGAGAACTTGAATCATCCTTTTCTTCAAAGAACCGACACGAAAACACATCCCATTAAATATATTAGATATATTTCAGAGTTAGAATATGGCCCAGGAACGTAGCATTCGCGTGGTGAAGCTCTACGCCTGTCGCAAGTAAACTACGCACCCCGTCGTATGAAAAACACGTGGCCTCGCGAAAATTCCGTCAGAATACCGGTCGCGTCAACTAGGATCAGATATGAGAATGGAAACGTGTCGGAAAGGCGGGTGTCGCGAAATCACGTTGTTGGTAGTGGAAGCGGATAGAAGGCGATGGTGATGGAGCAAAACCACACTGACCCGTTGGCGCCGATGCTATGGTGCGGGGTGCGCGATGCGACTACAGAGGGATGAAGGGTCGGCGTGTGACGCACAAACATTCTCTCGGTGACGGCGCTTCAAAATCCGTGGTTTTATACAAGCGTTGCCTGACGGTACTGCTGCCCGTGTAAAGCCGCTGCGAAACATGATGTCCGACTTGTCCAACGAGTCGCCCTTTTTTACGTTTCATTTTTTTCGAAATCCCAAACACTTTGACAGCGACGACAAAGCCTGCAGGTCGCTGGCAAACTTTTGAGTTCACGCCTAACGGGAACGAGAGTTATGAGCTGTATGACTACGGCTCGTATTGGATACGTGATGAATAATGAATGATACGCATACGCGCGAGGATAAATACGACGACGGCTCGTTATTAGGAGATGAATTTGAAGGATAAATTTTGTATCACAAAAGCAGATCTTCCCTAGACATTTTCTTTCAAAACATAATTAGGGCAAGGATTTATCTCTAAAATTACGCTCTACGGAATGATACAAATCTGATATTCCTAACTATCAGTAAAGAAATAATGGGGTCACATCCTCCTATAGAATGAAATTGCCAGATAACTATGCCTCTTTAAACAATATTCCCCATCTTTTCTATGATTTCAGTGACATATTCGTCTATTTCAGCGATAAAACTCATGCATATACTTCACATTCTTCCATACATGATTTGATAAATTATTTTTAACTTTTCTTGGATACGCCATGAATTTGTCATTTTGTATTTATAAAATGATACGCTGCTAATTTATCACTAGAATTCATCATGCTTATATTTAGACATTCTTTACGTTTAATGTTGTTTCATTAGAAAAAAATTGACAAAACCTTCACTGAAATTGTTGTTTTCAAGGATAAAACAATGGGAAATATATATTGGCAGCATGAAAATGTTAATTGCGGAAAATTATTCAAGCTGCTCAATCTATGAAATTTTAAACAAAAAAGAAAAAATAAATAAATGCAAATCATCACACAAAATAAACAATTCAACCTAAAAGCACAAGCTTGTTTTTAAGAGATTTCCATTCAACAAACGAAGTGTACACAGAAATCTTTTTAAAGAACAAGTTCATGTTCAACCGTAAATGATGTGGAGTTGTTAAGCGAAGCATCCGTAAAACACAAACAGGAATAAACTGTCGCCATTTCATGTTGTTTTCTGTCGCATGCAAAAGGTACAAGCAAAATGCATTTTGATATCATTTCCGGAAGAGCTAGCACAATTCTGCCATAACATAAGTTCGTACTTGTCCTCTTATCCGCATTATTCCAGACCATCAAAATAACTCCCACGTCATTGCGACGTCTGCATCCATTTTATTTCTCCACTTCTACGTCACCAAATTCCAACATACGCTAATGTACATAGGAGGGAAGGGTCCTTCTACAGGTAAACATGTTATTTCCAATTGCTACATGCTTTTAAAATTCCGTGAAGTGAAAGAAAGTATTAAATTAAAAATTCATGCATTGAAATTTCACTGTCATGCTTTGTAAAAAATTTTAAATTTATTTGCGAAGGGTCTAGTTAACTTATAATTTTTAATCCCACGTAAGTGCACAATTTTACAATAAATTCATGTCATAAATTACTTGCAACGCACAACTATTTCTCTATAACGCAAATAATTATTAGAAACAAATTAAAAACAAGAAAAATACTTTTTTGAGACTAAAGATGTTGAACAACGAAGATCATTTCCACCGACAACGATTCACTTAAAAAGTATAAGCTCCACTATATTCACTGACATTTCATTGTTAAAGTTCATCTGATAGGATGAATTTCATAATACATTGAATCCAGAAACATTAAGAAAACAAACAAGTTGAATCAACAATTCAAAAATGTTGAAATAGAACTGAAAGGCATTTTAAAGGAAAAAAAGAAAACTATTAAAAATGAGTGGCAATTTGGAACAAGTAATATGCAAAGCAGTCCTTTCATTCTTAACAGCCAAATAGCTAATTACTGATAAATGAACACACGTGTCAAGTTATTGAGTAACCGTGATTCCAACTACGGATTTTGCAAACCTCTATACGTACAATCTGCGTTGAAATCTTTTCAAAACATTTATATTATGCATTATTTTAATATTTATACATCGCCTCTTGGAATCATTGATCCTTATTCCGACCACAAATGAAGAGGTGTATTCATAAATCAAAAGAGTTAACACAATTTTTACGCGCAAAAGTTCAATTCATAATAAAATTCACCCTTGATTCATGTTTAGCAACTATACATTTCACATTTGGCTCTGTGTTGAATAAAATAACGATAGTTATACTACAAATAATGACCCGTAATATAGTAACAAGTTATGTTATTAACGTGCAGAAATCTCTTAAAATTTGGTGAATCATACAGCTAGATAACAGATTAATTATGTTATGTTGAATTAAAATGGAAGACGGAACCGGCATTCTATCCCTACACCTTAATCTTAGCGCGCTGATACGCAACCAACTAAGTCATCTGTAAGGTAGGCTTTCCCTAAACGCGAACGGTATGGTGTAGTTAGTTGCGCATCAACGCACGAAGCAGAAAGTCTGGGGTTTCGAATCTCGGTCCCGTCTCCCATTTTCATTCAACATAACAAAATGAAACGATTATTTTCGCTTAGGTATGGATAGAAGGGATGATTGGGAATACCGCCCCTATACCATAAGTCAAGAACAATGTTGAAATACAGGCTTTGTAAATGCATAGCGAAATATTTTGACTTATTGTAACTTTACATACTCCGTAGTTTCAAAGATTTTTTTCTTTTGCGTAATTCCACAGCAAAATAATTATTAAATTGTATTTTATTCACAAAATACACTTAGCGTGTGAATTTAGTGCTATTGGAGTGGAATTACAGAATGTCAGGAAAGAGAAAGGAAGGAACCTCGCACAAGTAAGTAGAAACAATGCCAGACTCATCTCGGGGCTCCGTGTTTGCCAAACACGTACTAGATGTAAATCCCCTGGGGGGGGGGGTAATTTTCATTAAAGTTATGTTTATAAATAAGTTGTTCATTTTTATGTTATGTAGCATGTTAATGGTAAAATAAAGTTAAGTTATACACGATTCCTCTTTTTGACTATATAAAAAAATATTATCCTCAATTTCTTGTTTTGAAAGTAGACTTTTGTTCCCCTAATGGCTTCCACGGCCTTAATTCTGAGCATGCTTTCAACAATCCTTATTTGTCTAAGACCTAGCCAGACGAAATGGAATGATGAATCGTCGAAGTTTCATCACGACCGATGACAACCTCACTCATAGGCAGACCTCTGTCACCAAGCCATTACGTACACGCAGAGGGCAATGGAGGCTGCAGCGACCCAGCAGCCAAGTTGGTGATGTTAGAGTGCTTCGAAATGATAGTCGCTGTGCGTTCCACTGCGTTACTACAGGCTCGTTTCTGGACAACGGCGCGCACTTCCTACGATGTGACACACGTAAACCTCTGGGTCGCGACTGAGAATGTGCGACATTTGGGTTAATCACTGTCTAACCTAATTTCCTGAGCGCGCGCTTCCCGTTACTAGCGGAGCTGTAACAGTAAAGAGGAAGTTCTCAATATTTTACAACACTTGTCTTGTTTATCAGAGAGAAACCAGAGTTTCATCATATGGAATGCACTGCTACATTAAAGACCAACATGTGAATGCATATTTGAGTTTGGATTGTAACTCATGTTCACATCAGATGCTGGTGTAAGGCAATACAATAGATGAATTCATGGTCAAACTTATGGCGCTTGTTATCACGCAAAGAGAAACATGTTGACATAAAATTTAATTGAAAAGCAAAACACAAATCACTCTCATGACAATTATATCACATTTCGTAGCTCAAAGTACGAACCGTAACATCAAATAATAAAATCAAAATATTAGGAATGTCACAATTAAAGTAATTCCACATCAACTAAGAAATTAATCCAATATAGTTCGGTACAAATTAATTAAAAATATATGCTTAAATTTGCGTAGACGTTGTATACTCATGACACCATTTTTTTTTCTAAAAAATACAAAATACATGTTGCCAAAAGTACGCGAGTATTATCATTATTATTAGAACAAAATTACCTTAAATAGCATTAAAACCTGTAGCATTACAATCACATTTCTTCATATATGAAAGCTGTTTGACTGATGTAAACTATAATATTTTCTGTCATTTTAGAAAAATTAATTGGATTATAGTTTAAATAACCTTCAAAAGAACTGGAGAATAAATTTTCGTCGCGTCCCTGAAATTTGACTCTTCTATTTTCAAAATCTAAAAGAATTATCTTACATAAAACCCTCCAACAGAGCAACATATAAACAATAAAAAAATCAATCCTATATGTTATATTTAACTCTAAGTCCTTAATTTTTTTTTCGAAATGATTTTTTTTAGAAATATGTTTAAATATATTGGTAATCATTACATTTTCATAAAATGGCAATATCATCGTTACTAAACCGACAAAAAATCTCAATAAAGCAATGAATTAATAATATTTACTTCTTTTGGAGAAGAAAACCTCTCCGAACGAATATACTTTTCTTTATTGAAATAGAGAGAATGTTGTACCGATATTTCGTATGATATATTTGGAATATCTGGAGTCAAATGATTGAAATATATTTTCGAAAAATACGTGGTAATAAACCGCGGAAAAAATTAATATACAAACATTGATTCTTCAAAACATAGTCATAATTTGCAAATTATATTTTAACCAACACAAAAATTTTGTAATCTGGAAAGAAATCGTAATGGCTCTGAACTTTATTTACCCATTAATGAACCTATAATATACATTCACAAATTTACATCCCAATAATACATTTCACAAATTTATTTCAATTAAAAATGTATCTATGTGTTCCCTGAAAAGATTTTTCTGCTAGGGTACCTTTTCATAAAAATTAAATAAAGAAAGTTTTATAAGCATCCAATTTATTTGTTATTGAAGATTTTTTCCATCGATGGACACATTTTTTCCGTTTTTGTCTACATAAGAGAAGGTAGGTGGTTGGCATGGAGGAGCTAGTAGGTCCGGGTGCAATATTTGTCTTGACATTGTTTGATGAAAATCATGTACATATTTGTTTCGAGAATAATATTTCACATAGTTCAAGATTCATTCCATCCAACTCGTCATTTTTACAACAAAGTAGAGAAATAGTAGTGGTTGAAAAGGTAAAGAAGCGTTCTGGATGATTACACATCATTATTTATTAAAAAATATAACTAGGGAAAATATTTTTGTAACGAATTTTACTTTTCAGAGGGACTAAGCGACATTTAATGCGATTAATCGGTGTAGATGGGGTTGGGAGAAAAAAACAAACGTCAAACACATTTGGGAACTCTGGAATTTCGCTGTTCGTCTTATCAGACCCAAGCAAAATTCTTTTGTTGACCTGTATTATCAGAGTTATTGTTCTATCTATATATCTATCATTGTTCAAGGTTGGGATGAAAATATTCATATCAATTATATTAGCAAAAGGAGATAACAAATGAAGAGAACAAACATTTGAAGGGTGCATGGAAGGAACAGAAGTAATGACGTCTTTAAACCTAAGAATTAGAAAGGGGTAAATATCTCTCATTACGTGTGTTAAACCGTACAATAGAAACTGTCCACCGTGATCACCAGGCAATTATAAAGAAATGCAATTACTGAATGTTTATTATAAGACTGTAATTCCTGGTAACGATGTAAATTATCAATTTAGTAGAGTGATAAATCATTCTTACGACAGATGTTGATGATTAAAATCAATTACAGGTTTAATGTAAACGTCTCTTTTAAACGAAGGCTCTTATTTAATTTCAAACTTGGTCCTCTAATTTCTGTTATCTGGAACAAAGTACATTTTTAAATGTTGCACTGCCATTTATCACAAGACCTGTGAGTAGTTTTTATTTCCCGAGAATCCTCCGCAAAGAACGGTTATCGAAATTTCGCTGCGGACTGTACAGTTGCGTGTCTTACAGTGGCCGTGTTTAAGCTCGGGTCAGTGTTTATCTGCAGAAGCTAGATAGCTCACGATTACACCGCTTTCTTACAGCAACCCCGTAAGCGCCTTTTCGACCTCACTGTTCCTCCACCGCGTCCGTGACATGAAGAATCGCCGAACAACCAATCGCTGTTTCAAAAAAAAATTGTTCGTAACGGGGATAATCTTAATCAACATCGAGATAAAAGCCGGAATTTTTTTCCTTTAGATTTATATCTCCTTCTCATCGCATTTCTCAAGGGATGGAGTTCATCAGGCCACGCTTCTTATCAATACACAGCAAGAGACTTCGTGTTCAGTCTTGTGGGAGCCTAAGGTTGGCTGACTGCGGTGGCGTCCGGAAGAGGCAAGAGGAAAAGGGGGTCGAAGGCAATTTTCCAAGAACCAACGCACCCGTAATCTCCGAGTTATGATGCGGCGGCGCAGTCTCGGGTATTCGCAGGAGAGGAAGGATGACCGCGCATTTTCTTAGAAAAATCACGGAGCGTTTTCTGAATCCTCGGGACATGCAGCCGAACACTTACAGTGACAGAACTCCACTAAATCTGCTTCAAAAGACTCAACTACTTTGCTTCCTACAAAGGATGTGAAAATTGCTTTGGGTACTTAAAACATACATGAGAGACTGCAGATGAAAAAACATACTATAAATATGAACAACACGTCTTAAAAATTGTGGTTTATTAAAATAAATTTATCATTTTAAATCAACTGAAAATGGATGCAAACATATTTCAATAAGTATGTTAAATGTCAGTATGCAAATTATGAAACAAAAATAAAAAGGGGTAGAAATCAGCAACGCATAAACGCAACTTTAGTGAAGTATTATAACAAATTTAAATCGTAAGTTCTTCACTATTTTGCTAAGTTTAATCCATAATATTTCGATCCATATAAATATACGTGTAATACGAGGAAATTCCCAAAAACGGAAATTCTTCTCTCTTGATGATAACATTTTATTCTCTAAATTTTATTTAATCGTCTCACTTTTCCAGTCTCTAGTTAGGGCTTCATCCCAACAGGGTCACGAGTGGGTTGCACCATCAGACGCTCTTAAGCTCGTCCCACTTAAACTTCAAGCGTGTGTATGCTCCAGGCAATATGTCGTATTACTCACTCACTCTTCGCTTTTGTAGGGGTAAACGATATGTTTTGCCCATACCTAACAGGTATTTTGTGCTAGTCATAAACAAGATTGTGATTTTGCACGTATTATGTCAAGTCTTCACGGCGAAAATTTTTTTATGACAGTTTGAGTATATTAAACACACCGAAATTCCGGCAAAAAATGATGTGCTCGTCCTTTTTTAAACAGGAAGGTGATACTTTTAAGAATAACTGGACTTTTAAGAATAACATCTGCTAAATTATTTTTCTTAATGCGAACTAATCTTTCATTTTCAAATCACATACATTTATGCGCAAATTCCCCCTAGATTTTGCGTTCTTCTCTGCAGGATGATACGAATGACACAAATGGAACAGTCAGATGACGGAATTTAAAAATTACATCACGAAAAGACATTACTTGAACCGGTCGATAAGTGAGCGGATAGATATTATCGGGGAGAGAGAATTTCAATATGAATGTTGGAAATAATATTTCTTATTTTAAGAATAAGGCGTAAGTAGTTGTTTTTCAATTTATATTAATTGCCATATTCTTTTAAATAAAACATGTTATTTTACGTAATCTTGAAAGAAAAGTATAAAAATAACTCTTAAATCAGAAGAAAAGAAATAAAAACCCCAGATAGGTAAAAATCACGATTTTTTTGTTATGGTAATGTCACACGAGGTGTACAATTTGGAAAAAAATATTAAATGATAACCATACTTGATGTTTTGAAAGTGCGGTTCTGGGAATCGTTCTTTTTTCAATTAAATTTTTCTTTCAGTTTCATACATTTTCAGTCCGCTCCTCGGCGATACACAAGATTACTTGGATTTTTTCGTAGCTTTGTGTGTTCTTTGTAAACAAACCGTATCACTTCTTAAGGGTTTCATAGTTACGGCTTAAAATCAAATTAAACTTTCATATTAATATTCGTACAGAATGTTTGTTTCATTGAATTTCGTCTATTATACAAATTAAGAGAAGAAAGCTTCAACCACTTTTTTATATCCACATTCATTTGTATTTTTGGTATCTCCTTATTTTAATATCCACGTGAAGCATGAGAACATGTGCTTCAAACAAAATCATCTTACACCAAAGTATTCTCAGTATAAATGAACTTCGAAGAGTTGAGAAATCACGGTGACCCGCGAACAACAGCATAATGTTGGAGTTGCTACTTGAATAATTCAGAGATCACATTGCTACATTTCACATTTCTGTCTTCTGGCTTTCGTCCAAGGAGCAGAAGCCGAACCAGCCTCGTCGTGCGCATCGGTGCTCACGGAGCCCGCCTCCTGCGCCAGGTATCTAGGCCGCTGCTGTGGGCAACCCGCTCGTTATCTGCGCCACACGAGTTGCCTACGAGGAAGCGAGGGTTTACCTATGTCACCAAGATTTTCAGGTTTACTATCATATTAATTCTTAGGATAACACTTGATTCGTTTCAGACCATTCTTTCACATTATATCAAGTATATTCACTTAATTCATACAATTGTTATTTTACCTCATTTTCTTTTTTATTATTTGAAAATTATTCTTAAAAATGCATTGAACGCATTACAGGGGTGAATTATGATCTTAAAAGAGAACAATTACTTAATTCCCAATATATCCCGATTACACTCATGTAAGTACTGACTCATCTGTTTGAAACAAGTAGAACGTATTCACCAGCTAAGAGTGAGAAAACAAATCCATCTGCTGCAGGCAAATATAAATCCTACCTTACCACGAGCGACTGTAAAGGAAACTCTTATATAAATTAGGAAAGAGCGTGTGTATTTAAACCACGTTGTTTTATATTCTCACGTTTCCTCTTCACTGTGGAAGTTAGCTTTGAACGCTTCAAATTAGCGCCGCCGCACCGACTTGTGCTACTGTTATGTGTACTTTAACACGATAGGATTTCGTATATTGCAGGTCTAGTAGCACTACCTTTCAAATAATAAAGAGATTAAATTTTCTGAAGTCGGAGATATTCCCCAAGGAGAAAGGAAACATTATTAAATATATCTCTCAATCTAAATTTATTCTTAGATAAGATTCGTATGTGTTGGATGTACGTATATAACTGTGATGTAAGATCCTGAAAGATTTGAATTTCAAAATAAACTTGTGTTTTAGAAAAATGAATGATACAATTCCAATCCCGTGTATTAATGTTGAGCGAGGTCTAAGATTAGCTTTGTAATAAAATTGAATTTAAGAAATTCTCATACCTGCTCTCATTGGCAATGATCTAATAACTGTAATAATAATGCATGTCTGACGTGCTTATAGCACTCACTCTTGAAACAATTGCAACTAAAGAAAAGTTCAGGGTCCGGAACCCATTTTCTCACTTGACCCGAGATCCACCCCTTCGAAATAAAACTATAATGAAAATCAAGGTAATAATCATAATTACTATCATTGTATAATGCGCAATATAGATTAAATTTAAATTTATTGTCAAAAACAGTACAGATTGCGTATGACCACGTGGAGGACAATAAACTAATTTACTCTCCGGAAGCAAGCAAGGGACCATCCCATCAATTCCGATCAAGGGCCCTAAGGCAGAGGCGGATTCAAAAATTTCAGCAAAAGTTCCTAGATAAGATAAAAAGTTAGCTGCGAGTTATAATACATATATTATGTCAATATGTTTGTAATTTAACGCAAATATGTTTGAAAATGTACATGTACAAGTTATTATCGAACTATAGATTATTCTGAGTATTTATTCTGAGATTATTTATTACACCTTCATTAAACAGTACATACACCACGGTTTTCTTCTCACTCACGGACTGCCGTTTACTTTTATTCATTTTAATGGCATACGTGTCGGTATTCTCCCAGTAAATAGTATATCCTTCTGATCACAAGAACTTCTCTCCCTTTAAGAGTGTTTCAATAAGAAAATCATTTTCATTCTTTGTGCAAGAAATGAATGCAACGAATCATTAAGTTTTATTTTACTCTGCTAGTAAAATGTATGAAATATTATCATAAGTAATTTAACAATGAAGAGTTTCTGATTGTCTCTAATTAATCTTCTAAATAAATAATATATTTCAACAACTTTGTGTCTTAATTACTAGACAATCATTTTCAAAGCTGAATTACTGGTTTGATCTTCTCATAAATTTGATGTACAACTCTTCTATAATTACATTTATTCAGTACATTCCTTGCCAACGTTTCGAGGTTATATGGTTGATCTCTTCTTCAGGGCTGTGTATTGTCGGTTGTTACAAAAAAAGAGATAAAATTCATTTCAATTACATTTCAATTAATATTTAAAAGTTTTTTTAAAAATTAAAAAAATTATGGAAGTTTACATTACAACCTTCTCTGTCAACAGTTCATTTAAGACTAATTTATTAGATGATCATACCTGTAATTCTGATTTGAAAATGCTTGTTTAATAATTGAGACACATAACACTCGGAAGAAATTATTTACTAATAAGTAATTTAAATTTAAAATTGGTTTTTACCCTTTACATACGAAATAAAAAATAATGTTACTTTTTTTTCCTTAACGACAATAATATTGAAATCTAACACAGGAAAGGATAGAAATTAATACGATGCTCGGGAAGTGTAAGCATTTTGAGATTTGTATTCTACACTTTCAAGTGTCAAACTTTGCTAAAATATAGATTACGTATTCAAACTTGAGTGGAATTTCCTCTTCCCCCACATAACAAATTAAATGATACAATTTTGTTACCGAATATATCCGGTCCGGATGATGAGTTCATGATTGCCCGGGCCAGTTCAATCATAATGCACGTATCGACATCCGTCATTTGTAAATTAGGTAGAATTCGTCATTCCGATTACATCAGTGAGCATAATTTCACTAATGGTGGTCATTCCGGGACATATTACGCACTTGTGATTGGTCATTGACGAATTTAATTTAACAACTTCAGTAGAACGCGCAATGTTTTATAAAAACCGAACAAACGTTCAATTGATTAATTTTATTACCATTGATGTGCGCAAAAAATTAATTTAAGACTGTACATTCCAAATTTAATGAATTAGAAAAAATAAAACTATATAAATTCATAAAAATAAACCTATTTAAATTAAACATGATCAAAATACGGAACAACTAAATAATTACATTTCCAAAAATTCCGAGCGTTTCATTCAAATTAGTTTCCTCCGTAAGTAAATACAGACATAATCAAAGTTAAACATAGTTACATCTCCCGAATCCCAAATATGCGTTAAGTCACACTTGTGGACTCATTTAAACAGTATATGTATAGTTTACATCTGCATTTATTGCCATCTAATTACTTAACGACTGGAGACTGACGTTTTATTAACGTTATCTTTCATTATTCTGTAACTCCGATTTCATTTTATTTAAGTCCATCCAGCAATTATGAATTGACAGGTTAACATCCCGTATATTACTGAGATTCAGATGTAATAAAACAGTGCAAGTGTTCAGAATTCTTGGGAATGGGTCAAGTATTTTAGAAATTTTTTTAAATTCTTGTAAGTAAAATTTTTTGTCTAAGCGTGCCACTACCTGGTTTAATTGCATGACTTTCACTCCTCGTCATAATCTCATTTTGTTTTTATGTCATTAGATAGATATCGTCTCTTTTCTTTTGTTAATAATATTTTTTCATCCTCTGCGAACTGTCTACTACTTAACTTTCGTCGTATTACCTTTTCGTATTAACATTATATCCATAATATACGTCTCAAATATTCTGTACCGCACCTACGTTGCAATACATTTGTCCCATCTATAATCACTAAATATTCCAAATATCTTCATTTCTCGAATCCTAGTAGCTCGTTCTGGGTCGAGTATTGAGCACTTGTGTATTATATGTTCCGCAGTGTTTATTTATTCATGGCATGTACAAAGGTTTGAATCTGTTAGTCCTAACCTATTCCAATACGTATTGAAATCACCGTGACCTGTTAATACTTCCATCATTTAAGGTGTCGGTTGGAAACATTTTTTATTCTCATATCCGTATGTCACATTGGGTATTAATTTTTTACGTAAGTCTACCTTCCATTACCTTGTCACAACGTATTTGACATCATTCCACAAGTGCTCTCGTTATTTTCTCTCTCCAACCATGAGTATTTCGTTGTATCTTCTCTTCTCCAACTTAAATTTCTCTTGTTTTCTTCATTTTGCATCTGAGGAAGTGCTTATTAATTTCTAAGACTAGTGGTATCTGTTCTAGGATTACTTGTAAAGCTTTTGTTGATGTACTTGTATATGCGCCACTCCAATGTATTAAACATTATCTTTGTAAACTTGTATGTCGTCGAGACTTATGTACTAATTTTGATCTTTCGTAACACTTGGTACAACGGTACGTAATTTGTCGTAGCAACACCTCTTTATAAATTATTATTAACTGCTTTTTTTCAATATCGCTATATTTGTGCTAAATCGGTTGATTCCCACTCGCATTAATATATTATTCGTATTAATTTCTTTCCTACATAATCCAAATATTTCAGAAACGTTATATAGTCTTTTGTTTGTACTCTTTAGTCAAGGAATCGTATGATGGGATCTCGTCTGTTTTTACCCTTAATTTTCATTCCAAAAACTATTCCGTCTGTCTTTGTTCGAGAAATTGATAGTTGTAATTTATGTGCTTCTTGCTCGAACAATTTTAATGTTCTTAGGCTTGCTGTTTCTAATTCTCTTCTACTATTGCCTGTTATGGTAATGGCTATATCGTGTGCAATTAATTCTACTCCTTCCTGTTCCATCCTTTCTAATAATATATTTATTACAATATTCCAGAATGTGAGTCACGTGTGACTTCCCTTTGGACAACACTTTGTCATTGTGTGAATACGTTCGTTGTCTCCTATTCTCAATGTGAATAGGATGTGGATACATGTGGATCTTCTAAACAGATTGTATTAGTTTTCGTAGTTTACCTGATATATCTTTCTTGATTAGTTCTTGTTGCAATATGTCCCAGTCCACACTGTCAAATGCACCTGTGATGCCTACTGATACCATCAATACATATCGTGTAGTTCGATCTTTTATCTGTTCTAGTAAGTGATTAATAGTATCTTCTGTATTCTTCCCTTTTATAAACCCGTATTACCTATGACTTAACGTTCCTTTAATTCTTCTTGTAACCTTTGTGCAATTATCTTTTGCATAATTTTGCCTAACAAAGGAAATAGCATTACAGATCTATGAGATTTGCTCTCTTGTGGGTCACGATTGCCAGGTTCTTTGAATAATTTTAACTCAGAAATCTTTCACGCTCGAGGAAAATAACTTAATGCATAACACGTTCTGTAGATATCCAGTAATTCCTCTTTGTTTGTTTTATATAATAGTTTTATCATTTCTGGTGTTATATGAACAAATCCAGGACTTTGTTTGGCCTCATTTCCTTTAGTATGTCTCTAACTTCTGTTATTGTAATTGTTTCTTTGTCTTCTATCTCTTCATATATGTAGTGTAGGTCCAGGCATTATCCCTACTTCCTTTCCTTGTAAAATTATGTCATCATTTGTATACATGTGTCTTTCCACCCAGTTGTTACTCCCGACTCTGTTTTTATGTTTCCCTATACAATCCCACTTTTCAATTTTTCTCTTCCTATAATATAAGCCAGTCCCCATACATTTGTGGCCATGCTGTCTGTAACAAAATTATTTCAATCTTCGTTTTTCTTTTCCTTTATTAATTTCTTATATATTTTCAAGAATTTTCTATATTCTTCTTTACCAATCTCATAAATTTCTGTTCCTGGTTTTTTCCCTTGTATTGTCTTCGTAGTCTATCCCGTTTCCGTCTAGCTTCTTGTATTTCTTTATCGCCCCACGACCGACCACATCTATGTCCGTCTTTTCGTTTTTTTACAATATTTCTGTACTCCCTCTAACATACTCTACTGTTGATGTTCTATTATTTCATCAACATTTAAATTCCCTTGTTCAATTGGATATTTCTTCTCTTCATTTTGTGATTTTGTATATGTCTCCCAATCTACTTTTCTATAATTTATCTGGGCTCTAATGACCCTCGATGTTGACGAGCCCTAAAGCCTCACAAAAAAAAAATCTATAATTTATCTTCGTGTTTACCTCGTCTTTTGTTCTGTCTATTGTCTCAATCTGGAAGGTTATTTACTTATGGTCACGCGTTATAGCATTATGTATTTGCCATTGTGTTGATATTGTCTTTTCTCTTTATGTTTGTAAAGTCAAGTTATAAAGGACGTTCCATTATTTATTGTGAATGTGGATATTCTAAAAATATTGATTATGTTTAAATCATTTTCAAAGATTAGTTTTTTCTATCTTTCTTCCCCTTTCATTTGTTGTTTTATTCCCCCACAAAACCGATCTACCATTGTAATCTCCACATATAGATTTCTTCTCCACGAAATGTTTCTAAAATATTATGTTTCTTTTTGAATATATTTTGTTTTTCTGTTCCATACTGTACATATACATTTAAAGTCATTATGTTGATGTTTTTGCTGCTACTCGTATTAATTATAAATATTTCGTTGTATGTTCCTTTATCATCATAAATTCTAAATTTGTATTATTAATCAGAATAGTTGATTTTCCTCCTGTTTTATAATATTTTTTTCTTTTTCTAAGTGGATATGTATGAGATGTCCACTCTTTAAATACGGTTTCTGCAATACACTAATATCAATTTTATTTTTTTCTATAAATTTTATAATTTCCATTTTTCCAAATATACCTCTTTGCAAATTCTTTTGTAGTATTCTAAGCGTCATACTGTAAATTTGTTCGTATTATTCCAATTCTTCTTTTATATTCTTCACAAGTAGAACTTCTAACACTTTGTGCATGCGGCCAATTTTTCCGTTTGCAATTGATACATGTTGGGTTCGACTTCCTTCCTTGCATTTTTGGTGTTGATGGTCAACTGTTCCGCAATGTCCGCAATATTGTTGCCCAAACTTTGCAAAATTTAGCTAAGTGTCCCTAACTTTGACAGAGTTAATATGTAGAGGTTCTATGTATTCAAAAATCCTAAAAGATTTATATTCTGCATATTTTTTCCCTCGTCGATTATCTTCTTTTATTCTTATAACTTTGTTCTCCAGTGTTTTTAGAATATTTACAAAACTCTCATATTTCTAAAAACAGTTATATTTTTATCACGCATATTTCCGAAGAAATAATAATCTTCATGAAGATAAACGCTTGCCCTAGAATATATTATCACAGCACGTTAATGAATATTTGCGAAATGCCCCATTTCTCCCAAAGCTGAAATTATCGACAATCCCAAATTATTTTTCGAGATCTACCAACGATCCCAAATACAAGCATTAACCCTACAATGGATTAATAAAGGTATTCCTTTTGCCACAGAATAACACTTCTTTAATGCCGAGATTAAAACTCCAGGTATTCTGTACACAATTCTATTTAGTCGCTCGCAGCACCTTCCTTCTGAGCCCTTACATATCTACACATTTAATGATGCACCACAAATTCCCTAAATCTATTTCTGAAAATTATTTATGGTGTCCCTCAAGGGCATGGAATGATGTCACGGCACGTGGTGCCCCTCTGAGCGCGTCCCCAGGTGGCGCAGGCAGCTGCTTTATTCGGTGCTGTGGCGCCATCGTAGGCTGCCTTTGCCTGCCGCCGCACCGCTACGTGGGCGGAAGCAGGCGCCTTGTCCCGGGGGATAGACACTAACGCCATTTGCGCCATGGCCGCTGAGACACTACAACTACCGCGCCGCGCCTCGGTTCGTCAGGCAGAACGCTGCATCCTTGAGTCCCGAAGCGGTGCGGGCCTCGATCAACATGACGTGCACGTGCGTGAATGTTTATTGTATTTTATGTGGTGTGCGACTACCATATTCCCCACTGAGTACATCGATGAGGCCATTTGTTATGGGAACAATGCGTTATCCGCCCTAACTGAATGCTAATTCTTTCATTCCTACTTGCTTCGAGTCGTTGATATATTATATAATAGAGATGTTGTGTCTCCGTGTGTATATGTGCCCTCTCTACAGCGCAGACAAAAAGCTTTGAAACTCGACACCCAGAAGACCATAGAGATATTTTTGGAAATTTGATTTAGATTTTTTAACTTCAATTTTTAAGCTTTTTTTAGCGACAGTTCTGGTGCCGAAATCCATACGCAAAGAAGTCAAAGTTTAATAATTTGTCGTAATGTTCCCCAGTTTGGAGATCACCACACCGATCTTTTTTCAATCGGATGTTTTATTAAACGTCAAACGTTTTTTTCTCTCTCGGGAGCAGTTTGAAGCCCAAGTCCTTGAAATTAGCACATGTGATTCCCAGAATTGGTCCGCGTGGTCTAACAATTTTTTTTCTAATTTTGGTAAGGACGACTTTATTTTATTTCCTTTCTTTTGGTAGGGCAGAGGGGATTATTTTGTGTTAGCAGCGGAATTACGAGACTGAACGTTTCAGAGCTTATAAATTCGGTAGACGCGTTCTTCCGAGTTAGTGCAAGAGCACCTCTCAGCGATTTTTTTTAAAATATTCGGTTTAGGTTGTTCTTACATGCCACAATGGCGATAGAAAAAGGATTTTTGTAAACACAATCATTTCACACATGAATCATATAAATACTCGAATTCCCACTAATATTTGTAATAATTAATGCATAGTACCTACATGTATCTAAGTTTCCTTGTCCCTACCTCAGAACGACGAATACTTATGAAAACGATTTTCATGGTTGAAATATTAAACCACTCACCACTCCCCTTCATGCTTCATGAACGTCTTTTTTTCAAATAGCCTTAAGAAAATTAAAATAATATGAGTGATTCCATGAAATATTTAAACTTAACTTGTTACTAAATAATGTTGTAAAACGTCATATTAATATCTCATGGTACAAGTCGTACATAAGAATTCTGAGCTATATAATGAAGACAAAGGTGATGCAGATGACAGAAAAAGTAAAAGCGGATGTATTTAAAAAGGCACAAATAAACCAACTGTCTAATGCTCGCAAAAAAGTGTCATAATTTTGGAATAAATGTTACATAACCACAGAGGGTTGAATTTAATATTGAATCAGGTACGACAAATGTGTAGATTTAAATTAAAACTTAAATGCTCATAAATATACGTGTATTTAAATTCAAATAATGCAGGTTATGAAATCTTTCCATAACCTTCGCAAATGAATGAAAAATTAGATTTAATTATTCCTACCGTTGGAAATCTAATTATAAGGGGTAATATGTATAAAATTGCATCAACGTAATATACTTCCCTGGGAAAGCCAAAACAAATGCGACCGCTTCTATCAATTACAAGCATATTTCACTTCATTCCGACTTAAAAAAGTAACCACTCTTCGACATTAGTGAGGTCGCAACACCATTCTAAATGTCCCTCGCTGAAATATGTGTCAGGGAAATGAGAACATACCAGCTCTAAATAATATAAATAAAATTCTAGTAGGTTCTGCAATCCCATTGGCACTCCACGAGAAGAGAAAGAAGGAAAAAATAATCAAACAGCAATTTTAAATGCGCTCGTGTTAATTTCCCTGATGTGTCGAAACTAACAGCCACAGAGCGACCCCTCGTTGACACTGTTTTTCACGTCAAGTGAAGTATCACACTGCTGTCGGATGACGGTTGAAGAGTGGGCGAAATTCTGTTTGAAAATATACACGTGGGATTAAGTACGACGCTCATTTGTTACTCTCATACTATTCGTAATTAAGGTCATTTTCTTATATGATTTTGTTCTATAGGGCAATTCTTTAATATATTTTTCAATATTAGAGATACTTAGAGAAATTGATGATGAGTTAATCAATTTTTTGTTCAAGTTTACACCGTAAGCAAAGAACGAATAAACTCCTAATCATAAATTCGTGGTATGATTTATCATCAAAATAATAAATACGTCGCAAATCATGAAGTAACAATACTTAAACGCTATGTTTCTTGATTTGCTACAAAACTATCACACGAGGGATATAGAAACATCTGCTTTTAATTTCCATGCAAAGTTATCTTTACAATTTGCATATTCTGTACTTGTTCTCATCGAGTAGGACCCACCAAGATTTACTAATACAATTTGGTAGTTGCTTCCCTGAATAACTGACAATAGAAAGCAAAGCAAACTTTCTTTGTCTTATAACCATTATACAAAATATCATATGAAAGAATTTGTTTCTTACAGGATTAAGTTCAATTATTATTTGTCTATTTAATATTTTATTTGCATGAGATAAATTAATTTTAAGTCCATTGTGCTTCGTATTTTTCATTCACTCCTCAATCACTTGTTCAAGGGATCTCCTCAACGGCAATTCCAGGTCATGATGACATTCCTTTATTTCTGTAATGCTGATGCTCACACTCTCATTTTATGGCTTGTTTGCTTCGGATTGGTTCATAATTCTGAAGAGCAATGAATTACCTCTATCAATGTGAGGTAAGAGTGCCGCCAGGTGTATTGATATGAGGTAAATGTCAGAAAAGGACAATTGGCCAATTGTTTCAGTGTTCACTGTATCATCCGAATAACTTATGAACTACCCCAAGCGCGTGCAATCCGCGCAGTGTCTAGATTGATTCCCCGCAAGCGAGCGATATTTTCCCATTTCCGCATTTGTTTCCACTCGCAGAGGGAACCACAGATCCATCCGATTTACTCGCATCCGGAGATGAGCTCAGACTGAGTTGTAAGTGTGGGCGAGATATAAACGGACAACTATTATATCAAAATATTATTATTGCCTATAATTTATATAATATTATTATTGTTGTATGTGTTGTTGTTTCGTACGGCATGATTCTAGCGATACTACAATGCGAAAGATTTAGGCAGCCGACTGCATGTTTACCCACAGACGAGGGTTTAGAGAGTGGACGAAGAGGTGACTGAGTTTATTGAGAGTTGATTATTGGAATGAAAAATAGGAGTCCGAGAGAACCCTACGTTTCACCTTATACAAGATGTCAGTCAGCCTGGAAATATTACTGAACAATTGTTGTAAAATATATCGCTCTTGAGACTATTCCGAAAATAGAAGAGCTTGACGTAACTTCATTAAAATAGAAACGAAGTTATTGTCAACCGAAAAAATATTTATTTTTCCAATGCGGATTTGGACATTTTATGTTGTCGTCTTCAATGACCTTCTCTGCAAAATAAAAGAATTTTGGTTCAAAATAACTTTCTTTTTGTTATAAGTTAAAACCGAATTTACCACAATTATATAATTATATTTAACTTTATTAACTAGAAAATTAAAACATCAATATATTTGTCGATTTGTATTCGTGTAGAGGTAAACAAAGTTACCTATGTGCATGACTGGTGCATTTACATCTCATACTTATTTACTGGTTACTTATACAAACATTTACATACTAAATAACTTACTAGTGCTCATAATATTTACATATGAATAATTTTCTGAAAATTATATGACGAGAATTCTATTTGCACTCATTGGCGTTTGTATAACCAATTCTATAAATTTATTTTTTGTACATCTTTTTGTGCTATCTATATTTTTTAGATCATGTAGTAATAGATTGAAAAATTTGTTTGCATTGATATTATAATTATTTTTGTGATTACAGTGTTCAATATTTTTGATATCTGGATGTTTCTTTATCCTTGTTCTGCTTTTTGAATTTACATAGCTGTAACTAAAGCTACTATAGTTATAAAGTAAGTTTACAAAAGCAAATAGTTATCTTATTAGCGGAATCTCTTTGTAAAATATATATTTATTTATAATTTTCAACAATCTATTTTGTATGTTTTGCAAGAGTATTAATACATTACTATATGCACCATCCCGTACTATTATTATTATTATTATTATTATTCCATACTATTTTTCAGGTTTCCGTTCGCATAAATTGGCTAGTTTGTAAAAGACTTAGAACTTAGTTCAAGTACAAGTACAATCAAGTACTTAGTTCTTTTTATAATGATGATATTATGCTTATTTTAAATCGTAATCAAAATATAATCCAAGGCATTTCGTAAATCCGACTCTTTTTAATTTTTCTTCACTTACAATTTACAATTTCAAGATTCACAAGATCTCTCTCGCTATAATTTTCGAATGTTATAAACTGTCTCGTCAATATTCTAAGACAATTAACTTAGTGCCAACAACTTAGTTACCTCTTCTAAATACTTATTCATTTTTATTTTGACATCATTCCATTATTCACTTTCAGCTACTGCTGCTGTATCATCTGCGAATGATAAAATCGAATTTTTATTTATTGAGATAAGCAAATCGTTAACATAGAGTATGAGTAAAAATGGATTTAATATCGATCCTTGAGGTTTACCAGCATTTATATTTCTTAAAGTACTATGACATTTGCCAATTCTAACTTTTTGCCACCTGTTTTCAAAATGACTTTTGATAAGATTAAACGGCAGACCTCTTATTCAATATCTAAATAATTTTTTATAACAAAATGTTTTGATGAACAGTAGCTAAAGCCATCGATGTGTCTAAAAATTTATCTCAAACGGTTTACTTTTAACCTAATAATCATATATATTTGTTCTAATTTTATGTAATGCGTTTTTTGTTCTCCTGCTTCTTATGAACTCAAATTGATTTCCTGATATTGTTTTGTTTTTATCATGAAAGAGAACGTTCTGTCATACATAATGTTTTCGAAGATCTTTACCACGGTTAAAAATTAAATAAATTGGTCTAGTGCTAAATTCTATAATTATTTCAAGAATTGTGGATACTGATTTTTATGCATTTGTTTCAGTGTTTGGCATGCATTTACCGAAGATCTTAGTATCATTTTACAACGTAATCACAAATTCTGATTATTCAACAAATAGGTAATCTAAAAATCAGAATAAATGGGTGTATATTAAACATTTAACTTGGTGTAAGATGACAGCTGACCAAGATATATTTTTAATACAATTTTTAAGTCAACTATAACTACTATAATATTTTTCAAGAATTTGATTATAATATTTCTGTGTTATTCCCCTTATTTCTTGGCAATTATAGGACATATCGTTACGATAACTTTTCTTAATCTACCGAATAGCATTGTGCAATAATTAAAAAATGAGAATTCATAATTTAATGCCAACTTTTAAAGGAGTTTTATCTTATTAATTTCGGAAAGTTTCGAATAAATTTAAAGAAAAATTACTGTTTAATAGCCTTAAAAGTTACGTTTAAAATATTTTAATCATACAGAACGTTATATTTTTCATAATACGTTTGTGAACGATTAATACTGTCCTTTATTGCTGGATATAGAACTCAATTAAAAAATCGTCGTAATAAAATGAAAAACAACGCTCATACCCTCCTTTCCAGAATTTAAAAATTAACTAATGAGAAAGGACAAATAGTTTGAAATAATTTCTAGTTACAGTATTTTCAGCAAATAATAGTTCCAACTATAATAATTTTTTGATATCCTTTTTGACAGTTTTGCAATACCTATTGGATTAATTTTTATCATGAATTAATACTTCGTATCAATACAAACGTATGATACTCTTCATAGGGATAAGTTCACATCCGTAACGAGTAGTCCTCATTCTTTCTTCTAAAAAAGTAAAAGCACATTCAAGTAATATGGGAGAGAAAGGTAAATGAGAGAAACGCAATGTTTCGGTGGAAAGAATTGAAACAAAGGTGCAGTATCTTTTAGACGTATATTCGCGTTACCCTTTAATACATCTGATGAAAAATAATGGTCTTATTTTTGATTCTGTTGCATGGCCCCACAACTGTCAGAGTAAGTATAAAACATGAATGTGTTCGGGTTCTGACTAGCGAGAATATATTGATTTTTCATTTATTTTATGCTATATACTGAATTACGGTGAGAGATACAATACTTTAAAGTAAACAGAAAAGGGGGAAAATGAATACTCAGTGACATGTATGGAAAGAATTTTCGTTTTAAATATATCAAGAAATGGAACAATGGTTGAATTATTACAATTCATTACTAAATTGTAAAAAATAATAATAATGGTAATTGAACTTAAAAGAGCTCACAAGAAAAATAATTATAATAAATATTTCAACACTCGAATAAGGAGAATTATGTGTGTTGGTTGTATATAATTAATATTCGTTAAATATGGTTTTCATTCGTACTTGAAGTTAATGTTATTAAAATGATAATTATTTTTAGATTAATCTTCGTGCTCCTTTTCGGAACTTCCGTTTACTTTCTGTACTAAGGAGAGGTTTCTGAAGTAAGTTTAATATCTTTGTATCCGCACTCTCTAGAATAAGATGATAATTTCTTATTTTTATAAAAGAGTTAAATTACGTTATTTTATTTTCTAAATTTTAATAAAATTATTATATTACTTAAAATATTAAATTTTTATGAATACGTTTTTGAGTACACAAGTAAATGTGTTCAATAAAAAGTTTTATGTAAAAAAAATCAATTATTACTTAAAGGTCTCAGAGGTGATTAATACAAAGAATATGGCGCTGTGTACCAGTACCGGTAACGTCTCATATAAACAACAATAAATGATAATTGTTTGCAAGAAAGTTTAAAGAACTCCAATCCTACACAGAAAATACGACAAATAAACTTCCATCAATATTTTACATATTTTTTTCAGAACCTCTCTCTTTTAAATCCACTAACAAATATTACAAAACAATAGAATGAAATTTAGTTACAGTGTAAATTAAAAATAACTTTTATCTATATTTTTTGTAATATTACATCTTAAAAATATAACTTGCATTATCCATTCATTCATTCATTACACAAAAATTAAGACATGAAACTGTTACATACATCATTGGAATAATTGTTTATTACAATGTTTCTTCCGATGCACACCTACCCATCAAATAAAAATGAGTATTTCCTAGTAATGAAGAAAAATGTTTATAATTTTGTAATATTGATTTAAAATTTAGAGTATTATGTATTGTATATGTTTGCTTTTTTGGATCTCAACGCATACAACAAAATGAGCTGGTTCGTTTGCATTAATTCGACCAAGTAATGAATCAGTTGAAGTATGAAAAAAATTGATAAATAATACGTACAAATTCCCTTGACAACTTATCTTTGAATATTTTAAAATTTATCTAATCGTAAATATTTAATTATGGCATTCAATAAACAAAATTGTTTGTTTGAATTAATATGTCATAAAAATTATTTCGTTTATTCGCATGAATATGTGTTACATTCCACTCTTACATCCGAAATTCTCTAATGAAATTGTATTAAAATACCATAGCACTTTTTAACGTTACATAATTTTGAGTATGTTAAATACATACTTGATCAAAGTTATGCAATCAATACGAATATGAATTAACATTCCTCTAATTTAGTGAAACATTTTGTCTCAAAACAATTTATGACAGTTCGCAATTATGATTCCGACATTATATAATTAAATGGTGTGCAATTACACAATGTGTGTGTGTATAGTAATAAAACATAAAAATATGCATGACGTATAGATATATCAAATTCTGAAGAACTACGGAAGTAAGATAAAATTTATTTTCCTTTGGCATTGAAAGTTAGAGTTTCTTGAATTATTGGATGCATGCAATAAATGCAAGTACATTATATTGCACTATAAATAATGTGGAAAACTAGTAACTCCGAGAAAAGTCTTCACAAAACTAATAAGAAATTATCAGTAGGCCCATGATAACGGTAAATGGCATACACAAAGGTTATCAAAGAATTTTTTCATTACGTAATAATCATTATTACAACACCACATCGAGCACCTCACTTTGTGATATCTTTTTAAGAGAGCTCAACATATCATTATTGTATTTATTCAGTAATATAAAAATTGTTTCATCGTAAAGTACTTGATTTAAATGAGTGTACAATCATTATTTTACTTAACTCCGTGTACTATACCTCATTAGAAATAGTAAAACACTAGGAGTCTGACTCATAGAAAGCACTGAAATGCGCGATATCCACACGCTGGAGACCAGGATGAAACAACGCCACGATAATGGAACGGATGGAGATAAAGCAATCAAGACGATAAAATAACACAAAATTAAAAACGAATCAGCAATAAAATGTTATGTGTAATGCAATCAATAGCCAAAAAACACTCTCTTGAAATGTCTCTTTTTTTAATTATAATATTTTTAAAGTATTTAAATTTTTATTCATTTTGAAAAATAAGTTTTATATTTATCTAGTTTCACTATATAATCGTAGACATAGGTAAGATCAAATATTAGTCAAAAGTCTTCATATAAATAGTTTTTGCGCAGAAAAATACACAAAATACCTTACAGATCAGTAATCAGAGTCTGGTCTACATAAGAGAAAACAATGAAAATACTCCAAGAAAATTTACAACCAACACAACACATTTTACCGTACAAACAGAGACAAATTAAAAAATTTGTCTTTTGTTACCGTGCACTCAAGTGTGTTTTTATACAAATATAAATACTACAGTTATCAATGAACCATTCTTTAATACTTTTCTATACAAAAATGGAAAACAATAAAATATTTTGCAATCTTTTCTTCAACATACGCAAGACTATTTACAAGGAACGTAATTACCAAATATTTAAAAAAATTGTATTTTATACGCCAAAAATCACTAATATTAGACGGCTAACATTTGTTTGAGTGAAGATACTTTCTATTATTACAAGTTATTTAATCAATTCGGTAACTTTCACTCTATTGGCAGGAGTATTTTCGATTTCGAGGTCTGGAAGATAACTGGCGAGTGATATTTTCCCACTCAGACTTCAGGAAAGTCGGATTTTTTTTATCATAGACCCCTCACTTTGAACTGCTGAAGAAGACATAAAAAATCATAGAAAAAATAATTAACACGATAAAATTTGTCATGTTCTTGTGCATCTACTTAAATAAAAATAATTCTAAGAATGAATAATACTTTTAAAATAGCATACTTTTAAAATGTTTCAAAAATCGCGAAATTTTCACAACTTTTCCCGATATGTCGTTTTACTAATTTTTATACAATAAACTAAAAGCGTCAAAAATAATTCTTATTCATCGAATGATTACTATTATGTTTATGGCAACATTTAAAAATTTCCAGCTTTTATATGCAAAATATAACGAGTTATTAACATTTTTCGAAAACATTGCTAAAAACGACCAGGCACGTTTTTAAGGAATATAATTTGTACTGCCACCTTCAACAAAAGGTCGTGATCACATAATCAATGAATTTAAAAGTAATAAACTTATTATATAACCACTAATAAGTGATAAACAGAACTATGTTTTCATTTGGCGACAAGCGGTGTCTAAGCGGCGAAGTACAGTCTGGTCGTGCTGTTGTCAAGCGCACACAGTCCACACGAGTCCTCAGCTGAGGTGGTTACGCGAAGGATTTAAAGAACACTTCATCTCATATATAACGTTTTCATAAATATTTCATACTTTTGTTATTTCACTTTTGTCGTATTTCGAACAAGGTAATGTTAGAATAGTTAATTCGGTTCTCAAAAATATTAAAAATATTAAAAATATTTTTTGTAATTAAGACATTTTATGTTGCTGTTTTGAACTTATATACTCTGACACACGTAAGGTAAGTGCTAAGATTGTTGTTATTGATGTGGTTTGAGGTTTGTGATTTTTCGATCCGTTTATATGTGACAATGTGGATTACTTAACCATCACTGCACGTTGTATACTATGAAATGCATTTTAATTTATACAGAAAAAAAAAGTTTAACGTTTAAAGACTAAGAAATACTCATGCTTTCACCATACTATGAAATTTATGGAATTATCAAGGTAAAATATATAAATATACCGGACTACATTGAACTATAAACTAAAAACTTACCTGGGTGTTTCCAAATTCTGTAGTGTATCGAAATATTATTTTGAAAGTTATGCACACAGAGTAAAGGAAGCGGATACCTATAGAATCAGTCAGTAGAAAGGTTACAAGTATAAGCAAGCTGCAGGCAACAGCTCAAGAAGTTATAAAACTATTCACAACTACTGACGGGGGTCGAGGGGAGTGAAGAAAGAGAGAAGGGATCGGATACACAGGAGCACTTGTTAACTTTTGACACAACTGCGCAAGACATGAGAAAATGAGATTTTGTTAACCCCTAACGAAAGGGCCCACCAGAAAACCTGATTAGCGAGTCGTCGCTGGTAAAATGACGTTAAACAACTTTTTCTTCAGCACAATATAAATAGATCGAACAATCACAAACCTCAAACCACATCAATAACAACAATCTTAGCACTTACCTTACGTGTGTCAGAGTACATAATTTCAAAACAGCAATATAAAATGTCTTAATTACAAGAATTATTCTTAATATTTTTGAGAAGCGAATTAACTATTCTAACATTACCTTTTTTGAAATACGACAAAAGTGAAATAACAAAAGTATGAAATATTTATGAAAACGTTATATATGAGATGAAGTGTTCTTTAAATCCTTCGCGTAACCACCTCAGCTGAGGACTCGTGTGGACTGTGTGCGCTTGACAACAGCACGACCAGACTGTACTTCGCCGCTTAGACACCGCTTGTCGCCAAATGAAAACATAGTTCTGTTTATCACTTATTAGTGGTTATATAATAAGTTTATTACTTTTAAATTCATTGATTATGTGATCACGGCCTTTTGTTGAAGGTGGCAGTACAAATTATATTCCTTAAAAACGTGCCTGGTCGTTTTTAGCAATGTTTTCGAAAAATGTTAATAACTCGTTATATTTTGCATATAAAAGCTGGAAATTTTTAAATGTTGCCATAAACATAATAGTAATCATTCGATGAATAAGAATTATTTTTGACATTTTTAGTTTATTGTATAAAAATTAGTAAAACGACGTATCGGGAAAAGTTGTGAAAATTTCGCGATTTTTGAAACATTTTAAAAGTATGCTATTTTAAAAGTATTATTCATTCTTAGAATTATTTTTATTTAAGTAGATGCACAAGAACATGACAAATTTTATCGTGTTAAATTTTTTTTTCAACGATTTTTTGTACCTTCCACAGAAGTTCAAAGTGAAGGGAATAAAAATTCCGATAGTAGTGAATGCTCCACTTTGGAAAGGGTTGTGTGAAATATGAAATAAATCTTTTTACTTTCCAATTACATAGAGTGTGTAAGGAAAGTATTGTAATCAATCAAAAAAAAAGTTTTGAGATCTCTTGGGATCTTTGCGAATTGAGTCCAGGAGAGTCTATTTTAAAATGTTGGCGATAATGCCCAATGTTGTATGTGTGTGTATGTGTATGAGTATGTGTATGTACGTATGTAAGAATGTTAAGAATTTTGTTGCCCTGATAACTCGATGACTTACGAACAAATTTATGTATTGAAACCAAACTTGAAATTTGACTTTGAATGCGTAGGGAATAGAAGCCTATTTCTGAATTGCTCCTTCCACCTTCATTTACACACCGCGCTCCACTTCCGGTTCCTTAATATTAAAAAAAACATAAAAGCATTTTTATTGATCAGGCGGTCAGGATCTTGGAGACGTTATTTTGAATCTGCCAATAAGGTCATTCCAAAGAGTTCAATCTGGAAAAATTCATGCAAATTATGAATGAATATATTATGATTTTTGGAAAACCATGTACTGTGATGATAAATATTATACAGCCGATTGATCTAAGAAATATGTCATCTTGTTTAAAATTTATAATATATTTATTATTATTATTATTATTATTATAAGTGTTTTTTCTTAAATATTTAATGTAATGTCGGGTGTTTAGTGCCATGAGTTTTTGTTATGAATTGTAATGAGAAAGTTGAGTGAAGCACACATTAGATTTTTACAAAATATTTTTAATTAGTTCTTTGACTGACGAAAATCGATTCATGCAATTGTTTGGTGAAAGAAGAGCAAGTTCCCGTTGTAAGTTCAGAGTGTGTTCAGCGGGTTGCGGACTTTCGCCTACAAAGTGTCGTCTGAAGAAAGTATACTGAAACACTTTTCCAGAAATGAATTCAGGCTCCCAAGAGAGAAGAAACACTGTGGCCCGACGATTCTGAATCCCATGAGGCCCTATCAGTCTCAGAAACAAAAAAATATAACCACTTGGATAGAAAAAATATTTCGTGACAAACCCATACGTAATCGGCCTTCCGTCCGTCAGCCGTCTTCTAATAAGACGCTATCGCATAGGGCGCGGATAAGGTGGGAAAGTCTGTTTTCAAGTCGTGATATATACGACTCGGGGAAGTTGTGTTGACCGTTCCTGCAAATCTTTATCTATGCGAATTCAGTTTATGTTATTCCTTTACCAACAAGTTGATCACTGACGACAGTTATTGACGTGAGTTTCATCTCTTTTGATGCAGAATCTGGTAAGCTATTAATTTCAAGTTCCTTCTAATTGGTCGTATTTTCGACCAAATCGGAGGGGGCTGGGATACAAATCTACGGGTTTGCGGGTGGATTGAGGGAACCTGTAAGTCTGTACTTGCCTCTTGGCCTTGCCCGGTTATAAATGACCTTTTAAAATATCATATTAGCATTTTCAAAACCATAAACCATATTATTTTTCTCAGTTTATCTAACATTTTCTAAAATTATATTCGTGAAATATATACAATCACTAAATAGTATTAGGTAAAGAGCGAACCATAAATATGGTTTTCGGGTAAGTCCACATTCCTTGTAAAGATCAAATGTGGAACCAATACTTTAATTCAACATCCACAGTAGTATTCGGCATTATTTCTGTGTTTAATCCCGACGCATATTAAATAGTACATTCAAGTACGTATGTTATGTAGTACATTATTTTCTGAAGATATCGCGAGGTATGTCAATGATATTTTAGCACAAAATAAATGAAAATGAGTCACACACGTCCAAAAATATAGTAACACAAAACATTGACGCTACAGTCAAACTGGTGGTCATGCAAATAATTTTAGTCTTCATCGAAGAACGCAAACACGCAAATGGAGTAGATTTAGTTGTTTTAACATCTATTTAGCTTCAATTTTCCGGAGATTTGTCGTGAATAGCACAGAAATATTGCAAACTCATTCATCCTTCACCTAGGATGAATTATAAACTAAACGCAAAATAGAGCGTCTCTAATTCGAGTGTTTATTATGTATGATATTATGGAAATGTTCCGAAGCAGTCTCGTAACGCGGTCAGATGGTGTGAATGCGGGGGAGGAGAGGCATGCGGGGGTGGGGGAGAATGGATTGAGCGAAGGGTGCAGAGGAGGGAGGACGATCACCCAATCGGAGTACACATGGTCATCGACGCGCACAGCAATCCCATTATAGGGGGTAGTCCAAGCACAAAACGCACCGCTGACACCATTCGGCGGCTTCGTAATGTATGCTCTCAGTAAATCATGTCTCAAATTTGTAAAATTACCCGAAACATTGCAGTACATTAACGCGGACAAAAGCTAGTTAACACGTGTATACACAGAGTAAAAATGCATCACTGCACTTTTTAACACGTTCGACAGCTTGTCATTGCTATTTTATGTTTCAGGAAGCGATAAAATAACTAAATTGAAAACATCAAAATTAACAGTAGTAATCAGAAATGTATAGAGAATACTTCACTATTATTCGTACCAAGAATTAAGAAAACAACAAAGAGATAAAAATGTATTTTATTACAGAATCCGCAAATTTTGATCACTCACCGTCGGCCATTGGAAGGGGAATCTCTAATTGGTAGTTGGTCCAATCCGGAGTTATGCAGAAAGTCTTACCTGAAAAGAAAAGAAAATTTATTTTCAAAAACTCTTTTTCTTTAAGAAAAAATAATTCTAATGAACAAAGAATGTATGTACTTAAATATGTTTCAATGAACTACAAAACAGTCCTTGGTTGAATCATTTACAATAAAAACAACACAAACAAAGTAATACGCATAGAAATAAAGATTTTTTTCTCATCGTGTTTTCAGTTGATAAAGAGAAGCAATTGAAATAATTTTACTTCATTATCAAACAAAGAAAAAATTCAAAGCGTGTGTCTTCAAAAATTGAAACTTAGCGACAAATACTGTATGTAGTACCACAAATTATTTACCAAAACGAAAGTATACCACAAACTGACACACTTTGTGTTCCTAAGCGCCCACATAAAAATGCAACTATTTTTTATTCTGATTCACCTTTTTATACGTGCCGTTAGTTAATTAGAGTAAAAATAGTGACAAATTGTAAAAAAATTGACTGCCAATTTAGGGAAACGGGAAGAAGTAGACAAAGGTGACAAAATGAATCATATTAAGGCTGATGACGACAAAAAGTAAGTTAGGACGAAGTGTATCACCGCATTGTCACCACGGTGAAATAAATACAGAATTTTGATGATGGTGAGGTGATGACGTTTAGGGAATATGAGAGAAAGAACAGTGGTGATGAGGGATAAAATAAACCGAGTATGAGTGAGTTAGTGAAAGGAGTAAGATTCAAATACCAAGATACATTAATGTATTCTGCCTTATGATGTTCAATATTTTAAATGCACCAAGGAAGGGCGTATTTATTTAACACATTCAAACAACAAGACCATGGAATGAACTTGACAGTAACGTCATGGCAGTGCATGGTGGCCTCCAGCATACCCCCAAGAAAGCTTTTCCTCCCCTAGCACTATCTACCGATCTGCTGCGGAGAGAACCCTCTCCTTCCCCATCCCCGCAGGAACAATACGGTGGCTATCGGCCCGTCATCGCCACTCTCTGCACACACCCCACTTTCCCTTCCACCCCCTCACGGTGCTTCCTTCACCATCCAAGTCCCTCCGCCTGTCACCCTCACAAGGCGAGTTCCCTGTCGTGGCATCAGACTCCACTCGGCGCCATTTTCACTACTTCGCAGCGACACGACGGACGACCGCCACTTCATTCAAAGCGACCAGTCTGAGTCCGCACCATGACGAATGTGAAGACTTTGCCGTTTAGGGGACAGAAATCCATTCAGCAGTGACTATTGCAGCACTGCGCCAACCGCCATCGCGGTTTCAACCCATTCGCTGGTCCGTCGACCATAAATGTCAAATCAAACACCCAATATAGTATTTCCCCGACTCGTAAGTTTCACCCCAAACTTTGCTGTAACTATAGATTTTTTCTTTTTCATTTCATCCCATTAACAATATCGAGCCTCGTCTTTCATAGCCATCGCAAGTTTCATATCAGTTAGAACGAGCACATGAACAGAAAGTATTTAACGCTAATGAGATGAAGCGCTTGGGAAAATGGGCATTGAAATATAGTATAAAAGTTGAGTAAATGTTTTACTGATCAGACAAAATAATTGGAATAAAATTCAAATTAATAACGATGTACATTAGTAAAATTATATAAAATTAATATAATGAAAACACGAAATGAAAAATCAATATTCAATATTAAGTATTCGCAGTAATTCTGAAGATTAATCCAATCGGGTGCTTTCGAGAGGGTAAAGAAATATCACCAATCGATTTCCTCGAGTATTTATTTAATCGATATCCCAAATAAATAATTCGCACCACTTTAGAAACATTCAATATGCTGATTCAATTCTAACCATCTACATTATCCCATTCGTTGCCTTGATCTCAAACCAAGGGTTCCACCTATAGCTCCCATCAACATTCATCGAACAGTCACGGCTTGAATCGACTGCGTCCCCGGTTCCTGCCATCAGACCTGCGCATTGAATGTTACTTGTATCGAGATTAGATCCGTCTCTATCAGCACATGCGCGGACCCTCATCACGGCACGATCGATGACATGCTCCTGGAGGGTTCAAACTGCGATTACCGACCCTTGGGTCACAGGAATGTCCCTCCACTTACCTCCACCCTCCTACAAGCCAGCGGTCTCTCACCCGCTTGCTTGTGGAGTCTGTTTGGATTAAGGAATGTAACATGCAAACTAACCAGATGTTGATTAGGTGTATAATGCAGTTTAATACCTAGTATTAATGATGTTGGAACATCGACACCACGTCGATCATGGGAGAGATTACTTAAACTGAAGTGTTTGTCTGCACATAAAATACTACATTATCAGAGCTGTTATATATGAGTTAAACACCATCATAAAATATGTAGATGAGTCTGCCCAATAACAATAATTTGGGAACCAAATGTAGAATTCATTCTGGAGTCGAGGTATTACCTCAGTGATCTCTAAAATACTTTAGCTGGCATCGTCTAACAACGATCTGGCTTAGAGTGGAACAAACTGAGCCAATATGTGCGACGGCCATAAAATGTTCATGGATGATACTATCAACTATATCTTTTAAATGTTTCATGTGTTTGTGTAATGACCTAAATATGTATTTTCTTTTATTGCTTCAGACAAGAAATAACAGTATTTCAACTTATATAGAAACGGTTTGATTATAATCATTTGAATTCACTCGAGTTCTTTCTGTATATGTTTTATTGAAACAGCATCAACTCTCGTAAAATGAGAAAGATATCAAGGAAACTTATTATGAAGGGGGCAAGATAATAAATGAAGTATTACTACCACTGACACTTTCAGGTTTAGAAAGATTCCTTTACTATTAACTGCACATGACTGAGTATAAGTAAACTTAATAAGAGTTTCATAATCATTGCTAGATGTTTTGCAAATTCTAAATATTTACGACCATGGCATTTCCAAATTATACGAATTAGTATTGTGTGTCTATACTTGCATTACAGTTTGCGGCATGTTTTGCCGTTTTACCATACGTAAATGTACTTTAGAATTACTTGTTTGACCACAAAAAAGGTAATACGTAACTGAGTAATTAACTATATTGGGCACCCGTAACTCCAAATATAATTACGAAAATTATTTGATGTTTCATTATTATTTAACAGATTCTATTACTTTTTGATAACATTTAGTTTACTGCAATCTTTCTGTAGGAAATTAATTCAGACGGCCAGAGAAAAATTTGAGCAATTTGCTGCCTACTTACGTAGGAAGCAAAAAAAACATTAATCGAAATCAAAACCAGAATAAAAGTATTTGGCTGCACCGAAACTATGGATATAAAGTATTAGCAAGTGCAATCCCACACCTACAGATTTACCAGTAGTAATACCGAATCCTCGTCTCGCATCAACAAGCGCAGTGGCGATTAGATGCTTCACATCGGCGCAGCGGCGAACACCTCTCTCACTCGGCGTGGGCACCGCAAAAGGCAGCAGCAGCCCACAGCGCGTGTACCAGGATGAAGAGGGGATTGAAAAGGGGAATGGAGAAGGCAGCGACGTGGGATGGGCGGGGGCGGGGAAGAACCGCGAGCGACCCTCGGGGCACATCCCTCAGGTGCGGAGCATCGCGCCACCGACCCACCCACCCCCCGAGTCCTTGCTCCTCCTCTCACCCATTGCCTCCTCCGCAGAGGCAATGAATTGGCGCGAGGAAGAAAGGGGGCAGCGCCGTCGCTGACTAATGAAAGCCGAAGGCGGCGCATGGAAATTCCGCCACCGCAGAGGAGTGTGGCGCGCTCGCCCGCCCACCCGCGTGCGCGCAAAGGCGAGGGCGAAGAGACGTACAGCAGAGGAGTGAAGGGAGTAGGGAAAGGAACGAAGAAACGGTGGAAGCGGCGCGCGGGGAACAGGCGGGGAGTAGAGCTGGCGTGCGAGGCGGCTGAAGGAGCCACTAAGTTGATTGCGGTCCTGTGTCTGCCGGGCCGCTGATGGATTAGGAACGGTGGGCACCCGCGAGCCCGAAAGGGCGCGGAGTATTGGGTGGGTAGAGGACAGACGGGCAGCGCATGGAGTGGAGGTAAGGAAAGGGGGCGGAGAGTGGTACTCAAAAAGAGAGACGGTGAGGAGTGTGACGAGGTAGTAGGAAAGGGGAGTGTGATTGGGAAAGCGGGCAGCAAGGGTGCTGTTCAATGCCTTACCGACCCTAACTGGCCGTGAGGGTACGCTTTTGCGGGTGGCACCCTGCCACCACACCACTCGAGAAATGTAATGGGATACTGAAAAGCGTAGTACATCTCACCGTGAAGATGATATAAACACGCTCCAAAATGGGTTATTATTTTTACAATCATTTATAGGTGTAGTATTGTCAAGTTTAGTCAGACTACGAAAATATAATCGTAAAATTTAAGATGAAATTCAAGTTATTTCTCCCTCGAAAATACAGGGTTGGGCAGGGAGGTATGGATGATTTGAAATAACACTTACACTCTCATTTTTAAACGAAACTCAAAATTTATTTTTTTAATGTGTACCTTAAATGTTGCCATTACAAAAATTAAATTAAATTAAAATTAAATTAAAGAGGAAAAAATTGAAACATTGAGTACGTACGAAAAATAACATCTGTTAAATGCTGTCCGTTTTTGTCCATACACTCCTGTAGACGTTGTGAGAAGTTGTCCATACTCCTCTGAAGCATTGCACGTGGTACTGCTCGAATTTCTTGTGTTATTGTTTCACTCAGGGCTTCAAGTGTACGTGGTTTGTTTATGTATACACGTGCTTTTAGGTAGCCCCATAAAAAATAGTCACAAGGTGACAGGTCCGGTGACCGAGGAGGCCATTCCACATCTCCACGCAACGAAATGAGGCGCCCAGGGAAGGTCTGCCTCAAAAATTCCATAGCTGCTCTCGATGTATGGCATGTCGCCCCATCTTGTTGAAACCATACTGTGTTGAGGTTGATACGTCGTCTTCTCAATTGTGGCAGAAAAAACTCACGCAGCATCGTTAGGTAACGATCTGTATTGACAGTGACGGTTCGACCGTTTTCTTGGAAAAAGTAAGGGCCAATGATGAAGTTTCGACTAACGCCACACCAAACAGTCAATTTGTCGCTGTGTAGAGGTTTTTCATGGAGTTGACGTGGATTTTCAGAAGCCCAATACCTAAAGTTCTGCTTGTTTACCACTCCTGACAAATGAAAATGGGCTTCGTCACTCATAATCAAAACAATATCATCAGTCATGTTTTCCACCATTGTTTCTGCAAATCTGAATCGTCTTCCGTAGTCGTTTTGCTGCAATTGTTGGACAACCATCAGCTTAAATGGATGAAAATGCAGGTCCAAATGTAAAATCCGGCGAACTGATCGGTTCGACATGCGAAGAGCACGAGCATGTCGCACAGCCGAACGACGAGGGCTTGCTTCAACTGCTTGACGCACTCTTTCAATGTTTTCCGGGGTTCGTACCGTTCGTTCACCACCTCGTGCAGTTCCAGGTCTCAAGGAACCTGTTCGTTGAAAGTTATTCACCCACTTCATTATTGTTTCAAACCTCGGAACACGACCATGACGACCAACGTTGAAATGATTCCGGAACCGTCTCTGAGTTTGAATGACGGAACGGCCCGTTTCAATAAAGGTGTTGTACACAAACACGCGATGCTCCATCGACCACGTCTCCATTGCTACTAAAATGGCAACTCATAACAAACAGATACCCCTACTCTTTATCCGCCAAGGTTATCCCCACCTTGCACGACGCCCCGTTCAAATCATCCATACCTCCCTGCCCAACCCTGTATAATAAATAAATAATATTTTAACCTATGAAAATTATAAATTTTTATGCGTATATCAAATTATAGAAGTATAACTTTACAATATGTATAAGGAGTACAAAAAAAACACTTAAAATAAAAAAATTGTATGCATATGGAAAAATTAAAGCATTCCTTTCAGGACAAATTATTATGTATTACTTTATATAAGTAACTTTCTCACATGATGCTCTCAAAATAAAATAAATTCAGGAAAAGCTTTTTCACAACTATCATCTACTTTCTCTGAAAATCGCATGTTGTCGTGAAAAATATTTTAACAATGGATATTTCCTAGCCATTTTAGACCCCGAGTCTGCAATTCGATTAGCGTACGTGGCAGCCGGCTTAGTGATCGGCTGGGCCGCATGTCGTTGATTCAGACGGAAGGAACACGGACTGCACGTCGACCCGCGGACTCAACCCATCCGTCCCCGCGTATTTTATTGAACGTGTTTATCATTCAGACCAGCGGCTAATGCACGAAACAGACATTTATGGGACCAGCTGCAAGTAACTTATGAAGGTCTCTACATATGCCTTTTGCCAACCTAGATACAGCCACCGAATCTAGTGCTTTATATCTAAAGAGTAGTTCATGCCAAGCTGCAATCACGGCAGGGTAATTTATTCAATGTAGACTTTAGGAAGAATTATTAAAATGTCAGAGAAGGCGTTGTTCGCTTATTACATAAGCTACAAAATACATGTTGGATTTGAAAACTCTTTTCTAGTCAACATATTTATCTTATGCGCGAAAAGCAATTACGAATTTAACACCTAACCAATTATATTACATGAACAATTTAATTTTCACGGTGAACCAAATGAACATCCAAATCAAAAATTGTTTACAATAGTAAAATTAAACACATCCAAATTATTAAAATTTCACTCGAACAAAATATTATACCAGGAACAAAGAATAAGAATAAAATGGAATTCTCACACTTTTTAATTCACTCATGTTTCTTTCAACAACGAAGCATTACATTTAGCATTCTCGAAAAGAAAATCTTAGATAAAAAGTATATCCATGCACAAGGTTCTAGAAAGCCGAGGAGAAAGAAAACTGAACCACTAAGTAAGTGAATAAGAAGTGTGAGCTGGAAAGTGACGTTAGAATAAATGCGAGTATGGCAGCGCGCCGGATATATCACCATCCATCCCGGTGCAGCCGTCTTGTCCGCGGAAACCGCGGGGCGGGCAATGAGGGTGAAGAGAACTCTCCGTCGCGTCGACGCAAAGTGGAGAGAAGGCGGCGTACAAGACGAATAAGCATGAGTATTAGCACAGACGAAACGCAAACAAATCCAAGCTGACAGCATCACCTCCACACCACCATCTCACACGTAGCCTACATCAACGTAGTTAGTTCTCACCCTTAAAAACGCTTCCAACAACCACATTATAAATGTGGTTTCTCCTCATTTCCCAACATGTCGCCGATGGTATTACGATCCGCCTTTTTAATAAATGACTGCACATGTCATCTGCGCAGATACTCTAACGCTACTTCAAAATGCCAGGACCAACGGCACAAAGGTATCTCCAAACCAAATTACACGTAGCTGCCACTACAGAATCTATCACATTAAGACAGACTGTGGCCATACTGATTTTACACTTTCTGACCGACTCATTATAACATCACACAACTAAAATCATTTCACTTTATACACATTATTAAAAATACACTCTACATTATTGCTGTCAATAATGTGATTCCATTATCAGAAAACTTCCTCTCACTTTCATCACCAAAACTGCCGTAGCTACCTCTCCTTATACCTAAGTGAAATCGCATCATATACGAAAAATGAATGTATCAACAGCGAAATAACGTCTCCCACAAACCTCCCACCGGTTTCCGAATATTTTGGCGGAAACTGTCTTAAACGAAAAAGGAGACCCCTATTCTGGGCCAACCAAGCCACAAAGGAATGTATAAAGAATTTGCTTGGCGCTGCATAAGACGGGTCAACCAGTCTCTAGGGAACGAAGATGAAAGTCTACATGGGCGCTGGCGTAGAAAAGACGTGAATGCGGAAATAAATAGGTATTCGTGTTTTATTCATAGAAAAACAACTGAATAATAAAACTCCAAAATAATAGTATATTTTTCGCTAATTTTTGGATAAAATTGTAAGCATATCAAAGTCATGAACCCTTTCGGAGAGTCATTGCTACGAAGAATGTTTACGAATAAAGTTACCTACATTATCAGAAAAATTACTGAACGAAACAGAAAAAACAAATTGCAAGAAATATGAAAAAGGTTAGTTACCATTTTCCTTAAGTAATATTTAATAACTAATACTATTTCCGATGGCTTGATTTGTTACTTCTAAATTGTTTGAGTAATATAATGTAAGAAATGCACTGTTTCTTGCCTGTTTATACAGAAAACATCTTAGAATGTAAGGACAAAGTAGTGGTCATTCAATAAAAATCAGTTGCTCAATTTCCAAAAATTTGAAGATAGTAGGACAAGATTGGAGTTTGCTTATAAAATCGATAACAGTGTGCAGTAATAATGCAATACTGGCGTGCATTACATTTGTAAGCTATTACCATAGCTTATTGGCATATGTGTGGTACATACTTGTGATATTTTTGTTTCTGTATGTTATATGAAAGATTTTATGAATTAGTATGTATGAATGTCTAATGATGCATTTCTTTTTCAGATACTTTTATCTTTTTTATAGTGAATTGGTTGTTTCTATAATTAAAGATATCAGTGTATTTAACTGAGAAAAAAGAACCAAGGATATAGAAAAGAATGAAAATCACATCCCATTGAAAGCAAAGATGAATGGCATTAACTAGTTTGAAAATTAATGGGGAGAGGGTATAAAAGCAACTGATTCAAAGTGAAAAGTTTTTGTGGGTGATAAAAAAGTGAACAGTGTTAGTGAGAAATGTGTTATCATTCACAGACATTTTTGAATATCTTACTTTTCAGCTGATATATAAAAGCAATCTGCAATGAAAGTGTGAGATCTGTAATGAAAAATTATATTACTAATTATATTACCAGAATTATAAAGTTTACTTATACACAAAAGTTATTCTTTTTTTTCCTTTTTGACAGTGTATCATGCTCATTTTCTATCACTTCTACTGCTAACCATTTATCTTGTATTTCAGTTCAAGTCTCATTTGGTGAATAAATAATGTTTAGTGTTTTGTTTCATATTTAATTAGATTAAATCTTTGATTAGGGAATTAAATGTTCTAATTCTAAACCTGTATTTATATGTGTGGTACTGTGATGTTTTTTTGACTGTATACTGTGACCATACCGTAATAAAAATATTTCATTGCGTCAATATCATACTCCGGAGATTACGAATAAATATTAGACCGTAATTTAAAATTTCTTTACCTTGTAAGAAACGTAAAAGTAATTTTCAAAATGAACGTAACATATTATTACGTAAAATGTTATGCAGAAAAAACTCAACGCAATGGCAATTAGAAAAAATTGAAATTATATTACCTAAAATAAAGTCATGGAATACTTCTTTATACTTTCAAGAAACATATGTTCGATAACTTGAATTAGATTTAAAAATAAACTAACATAAATTCAGATGGAAAATTCACGAAACCAAGACTTCAAACTTATAATATTCGAATATTCTAAGACTTGGAAGAGTTCTGAAGCACTTAAACAATGTACAAATATTAATTCCTAACACAATAGTGCAATTATTACACATATTATAAGTTTCATAGGGATTTAAAGGAACCGAATGCGTTAAATTGATACGAAACATAAAATGCGCACGTACGTCATGGCCGCCGCTTATCGTAACTTTGATTTACAGTTTATTTCCAAAGAAACCATGCATTTTAGAAAGAAATGTTTCGTACAAAAAATTAAATTCAATTATTTTTCTCTAATTCATACGCTTTGACTTTTTCATCAGTTCAATAGAACGCAAAACGTAAGCAACGTACATTTTACGTAACGCGTCTGATACAATTTTACTATCTTCAATATTAAATACATTATTACGGAATGGAAAGGGTTTAACACAAAACATGGAAGTAATCATTATCGTCAGGCATTATTATTCTTCCGATATGTCGAATTACAGAACTTTTCAACAACTGTAAGTCAGTTAAATCGCGAGTTGATTCGAACGTAAGCAATCACAATTTTCGCCGTCACCAGGCATCGAAATCCAATGTTATCTTATGGCGTAATCTTAATCCCCCCCCTCCAAACTGAACATCCAAATTAACATTTTTGAATTGTGTCATTCCATGCAGTTCTGTAGCTACGAGCGTACCAAATTTTATTTCTCTACGACTAATAGAAGTAACTTATCTTTATATGTCAGTGATTCAGTGAATAAGTGAGTCAGTTACACTTATGGGCGTATTAATATAGGGATTTTGCAAAATATAGTACTGTGCACTTTTAAAGCAAACGTTGGCGTTTTGAGATTGTTGGTTCTTCAATTTTTTCTGGCCAATGAATAGGAACCACCAGTTCAATCGGATCGCCTCCCGTGTCAGAGAAGGTGGGAAGGTAAGAAATATCTACCTCGAATGGTGTATTTTTGTACTATTGACCCTTGCTGCTCTGACAGATGGTGGAACATTTTAATTTGAGTTTGCGGCTGATGCAGTTCCCCGCACATCGCTTAACACATTTGCACGAAATTGTGTTAAGGACTTCGGGGGAAACAAGCTCCTTGGTGGTGATAGAGAGCGGACCATGACTTGATGATCTCCAACCCCACTCGAGAGCATTTACGTCTCGCCCGTACCATTTCTGGACTTGGTAGTATGTGCGTAGAGAATGGTGATTGATTTCTGCATCTGTGGGGGGTAAGGATGCCAAGACAAATTGTAGCTTCGTTTAGCACTTACCAAACATCGAGTATCGTAGATTATCTAATGAGGATCCACCTTGTTTGGAGTGATATGACGGCTGAAGCTACATCACCTCCAGTAACACTTTCCTCTCGAAACACTGCAGCAGTTTGTTGAAAATATGGGTGACTCTCCAAAAGTTTTACAAACCTCAACTTCCCTTAACGAAAAATTGCGGAAGTAGTATCTCATCCACAGGAAGCGTGAAGAAACAAAAAATTTATTTCAGTTTTTGAATATTTGAATTTCACGGGAGAGTATACGGTGTTATCTGTCACCCCTTTCCCAGGTTTGAGCATAAAGATATTTTGAGAGGAATGTGCAATAGCAGTCAGCAGCACCAACAGATCTGTGTCCTCACAAACAATAACCACCCGCTCATAAATCTGGGTCAGCTCAGTGGCTGTGGAGACGATAGTGTGTCGGCATCCTCACTTGTCTGTTTCACAGTGAAACTCTCTTCTAATACTTTCACACGCAGCATGGTGATTAGTCGTTGTTTGTAGCTATAATTGGATAAAAATTGCTCTTTCAGCATTGTGGCTGTCATCAACGCATCAAATGCAAGAATTGCGGCAGAGAATTTATTTTAGCGGCTGAAGCGCTCGGCTGCTTTGGTGGTCTTGTCATTAGGATCATCAGGGTAGCCATAAAATCAATGGTTGTTACTTTATTGTTAAATTTGTTTTTTATGTATTGCACATATTTGCAAAGGATTGCTGCAAAAGTTTCGACTGCCACACTATTATATGTAATAAAAATCCACCATCAACCATGAATATAACATCAGCAAAGATGACATCTTCAGTCACCGGGAAGAACAGATCAAAGAAGACTGACTTCCTCGTCTTCCGCATTCCACTTTTGTCAAACATCAACAGTGGGTAAGGAGCTAACTCAAAACCAAAATATTACCTCAGCTGTTCGTCAGACTTCTATAGTAGCGTTATTCGACGAAAAATAGTCTCCGGGTCGACTGCGATCTCCTCTTCATGGATTTTTATTCTTGAATCAACCCTTTGAGGGGTAGTACTTGATTCTTTCTCTGAAACTTCACATTTTGAAAAATACTCCCAATCATGTTGGCAATAGCTTGTTTTCCTCTTTCCAGAGCCTCGTCACAATTTATCTCAACATCTCCATTCGCTGCAGTACTTATGGACATTATGAATTTTCCAATAGGAAATAGATCATGGGATGCAAACCATTGCAAGAACTTTGTAACATCTTCTTCATCTTTAGCAATCTTTGTTAATCTGGCTTCCACGTGTTGTTCAGTAGAAGCAAACGAGACTCCGCAAAAGTTTTCGAGTTGAAAGAAATTTCCATTGTAGGAGGAATTGATGCAACCCATTTCAAAAGAGTTGTTTCAGTTATTCCACGTTGCCCCGTCAATCCCTGTTGCCTTGAATGATCTCATCACAACCTGTTCTATCATGTCCGTCTAATTATGTCTGTCCAATTCCCGGACCAGAACTACCTTTGAAATACCCTTGATTCAGACCGTTCATACTCATCAGCTGGAAGCTTTGATTCAAGGTCGACCACATCCTGAAGGTGTAGTTGACAAGATTTTGCGTACAGTAAGTACCCACTGGCGTGGAAGTAAGAGCGTATTTGTTGCACGCACTGCAGATGTAAGTGCCAATTACCACTTCGTTCTTGAATGGTAATCGACCATCCATGAATCTTTTATGGATGGTTACCATGATTAAATATTGCACCCACAGCTTGGCAGTTGGCCCATTTTCCGTACGTTGTGACAATTTTTCGTTGAAATGTTTCATAACACTGCTAATGGGTGGTTTTCGTGAAAATTTGGGACTTCAACTTTTTTCAAAACATTCTACACTTGTTGATTGTCTTCATTACTTATATCGAGCATGGAGAGGAATATTTTAGCCAAAGCTGAGTAAACTATCATGTGCCCTCTGACAGCTCTTGAATAGGCGTGGCTTGTCAACAATTTTTTAGTGAAATTTCTTGCATAAACTACACTCAATAAATCCTGAAGCCCTCTTCCATCATTACTGTGTTCGATGGCTCCCATGAATGACTTTAACAGGTGGAAACCACCCAGTCAAACAGTTATCTTGGAAATAGGAGAATCATCTCCACTGGAGGCAACTATTTCCCTAACTTTGAAAAACAGAGGTTGATCAAATATCACAAAACTGTATTTCTGTGTTCCGTTTCTTTGTACAGCACTGAAAAGAGCAGAGTATATTTTATTGGCTCAACTCTAGTATCATGCCAACTTTGTGTTATTATCTTGTAACCAGAGTTTCGGAAACATATAACTACTGGTCACTTTACTCCTTCTTCATTGGCCACAATGATATCGTCTCCGTACTTCTTCAACAGCCTGCTCTTTAGAACCTTGGTGCTTGGGACCTGCCCTTTGAACTCTTTCAGAATTTCCGGTTCAGTAAATTGACATTGGTCTTCGTTAGTCTCTATGTAGTTGCAAATAAACTCGAACGCGGCAGTTATCTGATCATCTTCAGGTCTGTCTGGCTCTCTGTTCTGAATTGTTTGTGGAAGATCTTAATAAATTGACCAAACATGTTTGTGATACCTAGCTCCCGTGGCGACTAGGTCACAAACAAGACGAATTCATTTCAACACATCATGATTATTCTTCCTTTCAGCAGCATTTATGTGGGAATCCTTGATTTGTAAAGTTTCAACACGATGAATCTCTTCTGTTTTTATTCTCTTTATTTTCCCTCTTCTCGAATTCAGGTGAACCGTCAAACTCTCATATTCCACAGTTAAGCTTAAAATCAAAATCAAGACCAGTAAGCCTCAGAGCACGACTATCACCATCACCGTGTGCTCTTCCATCCCCCTTCAAATAAGTTCTCCTACATTTTTCATGCACTAAAATTGAATTTAGTTCCTGTAGCTTTTATGGTTATCATTTTTATTTATCAAAACATGATTTCGAATGAAATTTAAAATAATTTGGACATAACAGACAAAACATTACTTAGTAAAAAGTAACACCAGTTAACTTTATTTACTATTAGTATATACTATAAAATTGTACTTAGTGGGAAAGTGTCATGTTGTATGTAGAAATATTTGACAAATAGAAACATTCTTGTGTAAGCTGAAGATTTAGAAAGCAATGCTAAAATTTAGAGAAGTGGCATGATTCAAGAATTGAAGTCGCGTTCCTTGTAATATGTAGTGCAAGTAAATAAAATGTTCAATTGCACAAATAGAACCAAGATGTTTAAATAAGTGTACAAAATACAATATATATTACATTTGGGTACTATTCAGAATGAAAGATAAAGTAACTGGAAATATACACTTTGAGAGTGAAGAAAGATGTGACGAAGCGACAATGTCATTAAAGTCCTTTCTTGCATATACACCTCTAGAAGATTCTAAAATTGAGCAAATTTTGGAAATTTGGCCTTTTTAAAAAAATTAGGCATTTAACGCTCTACAGCTCTTTTTGTTAAATTTTGTTTACTGGAGTGCTCATTGCGAAGTTTGAGAGGTTTGAAAATGACTATTACAACTTTTTCCGCAAATTTGCTAACAGTTGGTGTTTTTTGATTGGCCATTGCGGGAAACCGCAAAACCAAATTTAATGTTTGAGGTATTAATTTGGCGCAGAATTTAATGCTCTTCAATTTTTGATAGAGAATCATTTTCTGTGCGATGCTTAGTTTCCGAGATATATGCAAACAACTGAAAAAAGAGCAAAAAATTCGTGGTTTTTTGGCTGCCATAAGTTATGCACACCTCCGGAAGTGTTGCAAACTAAGATTTCATGTATTTGCGACCAAATGAAGGTATTAAGATGATTTCCTGTCCGAATTTATTCCATCAAAAACTCTTATTTTTACTGGCCTAATCTGAAGATTCGGGGGTTCGAATCCCAGGTGTTGAGGAATTACTTCATTCATTTTTATCGATGATATGATAAGTCTATTTATACATTCATTTTCTTTCTAACATTTTAACTATAAATAAATAGTTGCTGAATAACAGAAATGCGAATAAAACTGCTACGTTTGCTGCTTAAGGAGGTTCTATCGGTAGAAGAATTAAAAGTGAGAATTCTGCGAAGTTCGACACACTAATTTATTTTGTTTTTCTAAAAATTCTTAAGAATTGTTAGAGCGATTCATAGGTTTTGAAGCGTGTAATCGCAAAATCAATTCGTATGTTTTTTTATTCAATTAACATGGCTTCTTATGAAGATATGATGACCTTCCGAATATTTTTGATTATAGCGAAACAATTAACAGTGATAACTGAGTAAAATTAACTTTAGCAAAAAGAAAAAGATTTGAATTTACAATAATTGTCGAAAACATGGACTGAGGTGGGTTATTAAATGAAACATTCATAAATTTATGTGGAAAAAATATAAAATTCCATGGCCTCAAATGTCAGCTCTTACAATATAATTAAATTTGTTTTGTTAGATGGACCATTGTTGCACGAATACACGTTCATGAGGTGCACTTGTTTGAACATATAACGACNTATATATATATATATATATATATATATATATATATATATATATATATATATATAATAAATTAACATAAAAATCTTAAAATCAGTCCTTATATATATATATATGTGTGTGTGTGTCTTTTTAACGTCTGCAGCAGTTACCGGGTAGAGTAAGTAGCTCAGTAGTTGCTGTTACCGATCTCAAGTCCGTGTAATGGAGGAGGGTCAAAAGAGGAATCAGCCTAGAACACCATAAGGTACCTAAGATTTACAGCAAAATATCAGCTGCCGTATGGATAAACAACCCTTACAATAAGAGTGAATTGAACTGAAAACCAGTGTCTCACTCGCCATGGACTCACGCCCACTAGCTAAAATCAACCATGAACTTAGCATGATGGGAACACAAGCGATAAAGCAACTACCTCAGGTCCTAGCTGAGAAGAGCGAAGGTAAACCTGGTCATTCGGATTCTGGGGAACCAGAACATCATGCTGGGAAGAGTCGGAGTTTCCCAAAACTCCTCAAACCCAAGAGAACGCAATTCTTTGGCACGCTCAACGTTCAAGTACTGATCAAAACAGAGAAACTCAAGATGCTGACAGATACTTGCGAGAGATTTGGAATCCTCATTCTTGCAGTAATAGAAACAAGATTTCGTGATTGTGATCACTTAGATCTCAATGAATATCGCATCGACAAAGTAAAACCTACAATCAAACTAAGAAATAGTAATCTGCATATGTTAGGAACCGCATTCCTAGTACATGACAGTATTCAACACTCTGTGACAGACTTCGCGTCACACTCGAAATATCTCTCCCTACTCACTATCAAATGCGCCAACAAGGTCTACACCAGTGGTTCCCAACCTTTTATGAGGTATCGCCCCTTAGTGGAAGAGGACTCACCCCTGTCGCCCCCCTTCTCTTAGTACGGTATACCCTTATTTAAATGTAAGAAACGTGTTGTTGTAAAAATAATAGACTGAATTATTCTGTTAAATGATTTATTACTATATACAACAAATAATTAACCAATGTAGATGTGTCCAGAATTCTTCTTCTCATCAGTCTCATCTCATGAGTTTGAGCTCAATTTTCTCACATTTTCTTAGCTGTGTACAAATACCTAAACTTAATCTGTAAATTGTAGAATTAGAGTAAAAAAGTTGCGTCATAGAATACCCTGAACCAATTTTACAAAATGTTTATAATTTCAATTTAATTTATTTACCTTTTTAATGGCTCCCTTGCGCTTGGTGGACTGCAGTCAAAGCCTGAATATCCGGCTGTATGTTGGTCAGGTGAAGGCGCAAGTCTCCTTTGGTGCAAACATCCAATTTGTTCCTTTGTTTTGTGAGGAGCTGGACGACAGAGCTGAATCCTTTTTCCACTAAATATGTGGATGGAAATGAGATTAGAAGGGGTTCAACCATTTCCCACAGTTTTGGATAAGAGTCCATGAGTTTTACCCAGGCTAACTCGTAACCATGCTGCTTGAAAATCATCTTTGCCTCACAGTCATATTTCAGGTCCAAAAACTCTGTCTGCAAAATATGTTCAAGGGTGTCCACCGCGTCAAACGAAAATGGATCAAAAACCCAATCTGGAATTTGAAGATTGGCAATGTCTTCAAATCTTGATTCTATGTCACATTTTAGCTTGTCAAGGTGGTCAGTGAAAGTGAAGATTTGGTCATCTTGAAGATGGAGGGATTCTGAGCATTTTTGTAGGGATGGAAACTGACACAGTTCACCACGACCTATATTACCTTTGAAAATGGCCAACTTGGCAATGAACGAACTGATAATGCCTTTTGCTTTGATAAGATTCATCTTATTTCCTTGCAGCTTCATGTTGACCTCATTGAGTTTTTCGAAAATATCAGTCAGATATGCAATCTCGAATTTGCGAAGTCTCAACGCTTGACTCAATTCAGGGTCACAAGAATCGAGGAACTCAGTCACTGTTTCGAACAATTCAAAAAATCGCCGCAAACAGTTTCCTTTTGAAAGCCACCTCACGGCCGTGTGAAGGAGCAACCGCTCAAATTCCTCATCATTTTCGTGGCATAGTTGTCGGAAGAGACGGTCATTCAGGGCACTGGCTTTTATCTTATTTACCCCATTAATTACTAGTTGAAGGGTTTCATGCAGTATACCACTTAATTTTTTTGCTGCTAAGTGTTGGCGATGGATGACGCAGTGTATGGTGATAACGCCTGGAACTTCTTTCTTCAGGTGGGCCAGAAACCCAGCATGGCGACCAGACATGGCAGGAGCTCCGTCTGTAGCGCAGGCGCTTACGTTTGATAGGGGAATATCCTTTTCCTCAAAATACTCTTTTAATACATTAAAAATGGATGACCCCTTCGCATCAGTGATCAAACTTCTTGCAAACAACATTTCCTCGGTAAATTCCTTCTGCTCATTGATGAATCTCACATAGGCCAACAAAATTGCTTTGTTATCAATTACAGTAGATTCATCTATCTGTAAAGCTAATTTTCTTTTTTTTAGCATGTGTGTAAGTTTTGATTCGACGTCTGCAGCCATTTCATCAATTCGCCTGGAAACAGTATTGTTGCTTAAAGGCACCGATTGGCTTATTTTGTTACTAGAACCCTCGCCTAACATAATTTCAACAATTTTTTTTGCAGCAGGTAAAATAAGAGTTTCGCCAATCGTGTGAGGTTTGCCACATTTAGCGATCAATAATGCTACCTCGTAAGAAGCAAGAAGACCTTTGTCAAGATCGGTTACTCGTTTTTTAAATAGTTCACTTACATTGGGACGTTTTTCTGCTTTAGCTTTGAGCTCTTGAAAATAACTGACGTCTTTATTCATTTTGTCACTGTGTGCTCTTGATAAATGTTCTTTCATCCGCGAAGGCTTCATGGCTTCATTGCTAGTAAATGTTTTATCACACAAAAGACAATGTGGAAACTGCACATTTTTTGGTGACACAATAAAACCGTATTTCAAATACTCAGCTGAGTACTGACGACACTTTTTCCTCGAATCCATCATGCGCGGTCTTCCGTACTTCAAAACTAACGAACGAATACTAAACAGATACGCACAATGTAATCGCAATGTAGTCACTGGCGTAGCCTACTAAAGACATAGAAGACGTATGACAAACTAGGGTGAGTGTTGTGATTGACACGAAGACTAGATGTGTACGCACTAACAACAACATGCCCGCAACACTAACCTGTGATGGTGGTGCCAGTAGAAGGGGTAGCGCTGTGACCTTGCCAGCTACAAATAGCTGGTGACTCAACTACTTCACACCAATTCCCTTACCGGCGCGTGACCAACGAGCCCTGAGGAATTACGCAACTCTATCATGCACACTTGCATATTTTATACAGATCATATTTTTTGCCCATAATTTTCTTAAAAACGAGTGAATTTGTTTTTAAACCGCTACCGTGTTTCTGCGACACTTAAGATTCTACTCTACAGAAGAGTTAGTTTATTTTTTCTGCCTTTTCATACTGATCGCCCCCCTGTCGCCCCCCACAAATTTATCGCCCCCCTTAGAACCCAAATCGCCCACCGGGGGGCGATCGCCCCCAGGTTGGGAACCACTGGTCTACACACTGGTTAATGCACATGCTCCAGTTAACAATGACGATGACAAAAACAAAGTCGAAAAGTTCTGGTCACAACTCGAACGCATACTCACGAAGGTCCCTCAACACCACATCAAGATCCTCCTCGGAGATTTCAATGCACATATTGGCAGAGAACAGGAACATAGACACATCATTGGGAGTTTCTCGGAACACAAGGAGAGCAATAGTAATGGATACCGTTTAATCAACATTTGTGGAATGGCTAACCTCCAACTAATATCCACACATTTTAAGAAACCACCAAATAAAATGATCACATGGAAATCGCCAAATAACCACATCCGGAATAGTAAATTGATAATGTAGCGTTAACCAGAAAATTATCTCCAGAAATCATGAATGTGAAGGTGCGCAAGCGTTACGTAGAAGCTGACCATCATCTCTCTCAGATCAAAATGCGCTTCATGTCAAATCAAAAAAAGGAGCCGAAAATCTAAACTCCCACGCATAGATCCAGAATATTTATAAGAAAACGCACAGAAGTTCGCACAATCACTACAGACTAGCACAAAAACATTGCACGAACTTCTTGAGACCATCCAACAATCAACAAGGAAATTTGATCGTGCACGGAAACGGAAACACAGATGATGGACCTCAGACAGACAGAGCTCTGGAATCTCGTATGCAAGTCTGGAAGACTTGGCAAAGCCATCAAACATCGGACAATTAGAAGAACTTTTTAGAAACAGAAGAAAACATCCAAAACAATCAGATTTACTAAACGCGTATACCACGTCAAGATATTAGAGGAAATCGATAACAATTTCAAAAAGAACAACACGCGAAATTTTTACAGAACATTTAGAAAAGAACTGACAAACTACAAGCCACCCAATCTTTGTTTCCGTCGCCCTGACGGAACTCTTGAGACGAAAACAAAGGCCAATTGTGACATCTTGAAGCAGTTCTTTGAAAGCTAGAACAACTGTGAACTGTGTCTGTTGCTCCTCACCAGATTGGAGCAACAGACAGAACATTTGATCGGCGATACCAGGCAGGCTTCCGACGACATCGATCATGCGCGGAACAGATATGGAACCTGAAGATGGTACTGCAAAACCGCCATTCAAACAGCACAGTTTTCACTTTTGTAGACTTTAAAAAGGCATACGATTCAATTGAGCGCTCTATACTGTTTAATATACTTCGTGAGTACGGTGTGGACATCAAAACAGCTAAGTTAATCGAAGAGACCTTGACAGACACACCATAAAAAGTAAAATGCATGGGTGAAATCTCCGAACCTTTTCAAAATTAAAACACGAGTAAAATAGGGTGATGGATTATCTCCACTCCTGTTCAACCTAGTTCTATATAATATCATCAAAATATGGGAGAAAGAAATACTTGGAATAAATGTGGGTACGAAAGAAAAACGGATCAACAGTAAGTAACTTGCCTTTTCTGACGACCCAGCAATAATCATCCGAATCCCCGAAGAAGCCAGATACACCATCGAGAAACCCCATGAGATCGCCATCAGAACCGACCTCAGAATCTCTTACGAGAAAACTCAGTACACGGACTCCAAGAGTTCAAAGCTGGAATCACTTGTAACCAAATATGGTCCTATCGCGCAAGTTAAACCCTTCAAATATCTTTGTTAGATTATAGGGAACAAAGGCAACGAAAAGTTAGCTAACAAAGCTCGTGCAGAAAAGCTACGTAAAGTTTACACAATCACATGGAATACGTATAACAAGAAATCAGTCTCCACTTAAGCTAAACTCCGTCACTACCACACAGTCGTTCAGCGAGAAGCACTTTACGCTACTGAGACATCATCATTAACCGTCAACATAAAAGATATTGAGCAAATGAACCGATAGGTATTGAGAAAAATATTTGGACCCAAGATTCAAGATGGATGTGTAAAAGCACATATGAATTGTATTCGCTGGCAGAAAAGATTCACCTCAATTGCACGGAAAAGGCGCATGAAGTTCTATGGACATGTAGCTCGAATGGATGACTCTCGATTGACCAAAAAAATCTTTAACATCCTCAATGGAACCCGACAAACAAAAGTACGCTTGTTAACGGATACCCAAAGTGACCTCAAGGAAATCGACATTGATCCACTGGTAAATACACGCACTGCATACAAACAGAAAATCAGTTCACATGAATTCACGTCCAAGAATAAAACTGCAAGGAATCTGAAACTTAAAAATGCATGGACACAAGAAAAAAAGACAGACCCAGAGCGAAAGGATGAGGAAGGTTTGGGAACAGAAGAGGAAGGAGAAAACCAGTGCTAATAATAATAATAATTATTATTATTATTAATAATAATAATAATAATAATTATTATTATTATTATTATTATTATTCCCGAATTTCCTTATATTCTTTTAACTTTGATTATAGGTAACAAATAATAAAATAAGTTGCTGAAAGCCGCTTTGGCATAAAATATTTTCAGAATTAATATTCTGAAAATATTAGTTATTTCAAGGGAAGTAAAAACTAAATATACCATCACCATCTAATTATAATTTTTCATATTCTTTTTATTTCCTGTATACCAATTCTCGATTTCATATTTTTCATATTTTTTGGAGGTTAGGTCTATCTAAGCAACTATTGCCATTGAATATAGTTAGTACATTTTTCCCGTCTCTTGAGCTTTTTTCCTCCGTAGTTTAACCCTTTCAGACACCATCTTTCCATTTCAACAAAACCTTTTCTAATTATTTTCCATTTTAGACTATTTCCTCGCACACCACTTCGCCACTAAAATTAACACACGAGACATTAACAAGCCGAATCACGAGTTCAGCATTGAACGGATACTGCTGGAATCAAAGGCGTGGAATATTAAAATATTGTTCTAGCTGATTTGACCACCGCATTTCCTGTTGAAACTCCTTAACTGACCACCGGCTGCATCAGGAAAAGAGTCATCCACGACATGTTTTTGTTAAGAATCTGAAAACTCATATTCGCCACCAACAGTGCACCAAGCTGATTAAACTGGCGTTTTTCGAGACACCGGACTTAAAATTTATAAAAACAATAAACATGTTAAGCACACGAGGAAAGTATAATCAGGCAGATCATGTTGACAAAAATAAATGAAAATATAACTTTCTCGGCAGGGAATCGAACTCGAACCTCACACGTACATATTCGAGACGTTGAGACAAATGTTTATTTTTCGTATGTGTTCTATCGGGTAAATACAGTGTGTCATTTCCATAAAATTAGGAATCACTCCTTAAACCTGGACACACGCAGAATCATAAATGGGCAACGTCAAAAGCGCAGTTACAAAGTTAGTAAAATAGTTACGTATGGATTTATCATTTGTTATATTAACGGTTACACAGCACTGTAAATAAGTAAACCATGGGTTGAATCCCTTTACGAAAAATATTTTTTAATATCATTTTGCCAAATAATGATATGCGTGGTCACACATCGGTACTATATATTTTTTTTAATTTACGAATGTTTGAAAATCATGTGACCATTTTGTGAGCTATCCGAGCGAAGTTTGGTCACCCAGATATCATGAAATTAAATGCTAATGATTGATATTCGCTTCTAATTTTGTTTATTGTTCCAAGTGAATTACATAATTATACTTTTTTGAAAATGAAGAAATATTACTAATATAACATAGGTAGAGAAAAAATCTTGTGTGAGCCTGGATACCGTACGTACTTCATCTACCTCCATTGGATCTCGTCATCTTTAATTAGTAACCGACGATACATAGTCTGCGAAGCGTCTAGTGACAGTTTCGTCATCTATAAAAAGTATGTTGCTGTACATACATCCGATTTCTTAGAAGCCCGATTCTTGGGTCTTTTCATTGTACTCTCTAGCACTTTCTGCTTCATTCTCATCAAGACTAATTCACTCACATTTCTTTTAAAAGTCTTAATTTATTTTACGGAAAACTGGAGTGAATTTTTATGCAATTACATTGAAAAATGTGTGAGAGAAAAGGTGAAAGAGAAAAATACAACAATATAATTGGAACCATGAAATCGAAGATATCCGGCATCACGACCACTTCAATTGTAACAAAAAATTGAAGGTCCCCAACACTCGTCTTTGCGTCAATTACATTAACTATTATTGAATAATATTTTAACCCTCCAGATTTAGTGAGTACATTAATTATTTCTTGTAGGAACATATAGAATCCACTCTTACAATACATTCATGGGACACGCTCAAAATTATACACCAAGTAAACAACAGGCATATTTCACGTTTACGCTATAATATTCCTTAACCTGTGTTTATAAGATCAGCGAATACATTTATACATCTGTGGTAATTTTCCTTAAATACTGTCAATTACGGTACGTCTCCGGGCTTGCTCATTGTAAGAGAGTTCTAGTCATGTTCATTTTATTAATCATGTTTAAAATTAAATAATTATTATGAAATTATTTTCATTCAATCATCATAATCAAAGATGAATTTCGATTAAATGTAGGCGTTTTCTCTGATACCGGATATCGTAATTTAAAACCTCTGGATTTGAAGCAAGATTTACTAAGTCGAAACGAAAACGAAAGATATGTGATATACATAACGCTGCGGCAAAAAGAAAAAAGAAGAAGTGCGCCTCCATGTTCAACACAACGAAATTAATCCCCGCGAAAGCCATGCACAAAGATCGAGTGAGTCTTGTGGCGAGTCGCTTTAGTATTCTGCACAACGCGGTGCGGCGCGGCGCGGGGAGGTCGCGTGCCACGTGCACAGCATGCATTGCGTTGGAAGGCGAGCAGGCTGCGCGCGTTCTCTCTACGCGATGCTTCTGCGACGGCGGAGTCGGCGGCGGCAGCGCAGCGTCACTGGTATCCACTCGCCTCTGCTTGTGTGGCTGGCTCACTTGGATCACGCGTTGAGACGCCAACCTCTGTGCTCTGACCTTAACTACCATGTATCCCCCGGGTGGTTTCTTGCGCGGAGACTATGCTGCACTCGTAGTGTCGTAAATATTACATCTGCGTTACCGAACTCGTGAAGAAGAAGGGATTTCTGCTATACAAAGCCGCTTTGGAAAGGAAGATCCATACTGTTGTGCAAAACATGAATATGGTTTTAATTTTGTTACTGTATATAACTTAAAGCTTCATGTCTTCGCACTTTTCCTCCATTATTTCTTAAAACTGTAAAAACCTAAATCGATGAAAATGTTTTGCAGTACGCCGTTAAGTAATTCTGTAATGCACCTGTGTTTCGTGAGTTCACCTCTTCAACTTCTTCTTACTAGGCATTTATTTTACCCGTGGAGAAAAGTGAAGGGCACAGGGAGTCAAATCAGAGTTTTAAGGAGATGGTCTAGTAACTTACATTTTTGTCCAGTAGGCGTTTTACGCGGGTGGCAGTATTAGACCGGAGATTGTCGTGCCACAACAAAATGACAGCATAACTTGATGTGAATTTTTGTCTCTCTAAGGGCTCTTCAGAGCTACATTGTAGTTCCATAGTAAACTGCGATGGATGCCTACAGCCTATTAAGTTTGTCTACAGAGAAAATTTCATAGCGTTAAGACGCATTCGGCTAGATCCTCAATATTAGCGGCCATTTGGATTAACAGTACTGGTACGAAAAAAGCACTACCAGTCTTCTGCCGAGTCGAGCCACACAGCAGTGCATGGATTCCCAACTCCCATTTCACTACGTGTCAACAATAAAGGTAACTTACTTTCTGAATCAGTCTTATGTATTTTTACTTTTTACCGGATTTTGCCCCATTGTGTTCAGACGGGTATTACCTAACAACAATTCTTCGAACCATGTGTAACTTCACTGAATAGTCTCGATGCATAATATAAAATATTAGGTCTACTAAAATTAATAATTTAAAAATATTTAACTAAAAATATGTGTACTTTTGGAAACCACGCTGAACCTATTTTAAATAAACGATTTTCTATAACGTATAAATCTTTTCGTAACAAAATAAACGTTTAAGGTCTTACCACAACTTGAAATATTATTTTGGTTGTATCGAATTCTATTGAGATGAAAGTGCTCTACGCTCGAAAAAAATCCATTAACAGGTTTGACCTCAGTTATATTTTTGAATCGTAAACGTCAAGTACTAAATGCTTACATAGTGAAGGAATAATTGAAATACTTCACCTGTGTTCATACTGATTACAGATTGTATTACAATATAAAATAAAATTTTTGGAGGTAAATGTTTGAAAATAGACAGGCATAATAAAAGAATATTTTCCCATATCATGATCCAAAAATTTAAAAAATCACTTAAAATATAGACATTAAATACATATTGTACTTATTAAATATTTGTAAAAGGTCTTTTCCAAACATTTATCAATACAAACGGTAAAATATTTTCCAAATTGTTTTTTTTTTTGGGGGGGGGGAATAGTTTGTTTTTTCACTGGCTATTGACAGGATTGGGATCAAGAATATACAGACAACGCAAAGCACAACATAACAATGAGGGTGAATCAAAAATTGGAACGGAAATGAGAATAGTTTTTTAACGAATTGCACCCATTCTTCGAGTACTAGAATGCAAAAGCTATTATTTTGATTATGACGTTTCATAAAATAGGCTTCACACAACAACTCAAAAGAAATATTAGTTACGAAACGTCAGTTTACGAAATGGTTTCTGTTGACTGATATCATTAGAGACGTATACTCTTGCCTTTCTGTATATTAAATACAGTGTGTAATATCGTATTAGGCGCATAAATAAACTGATTGAAACTATTACTTCACACAATGTTGAAGATTAATTATTAACTAAACATGATGAAATGATACAATAATTTTTACTAAAACTATTCATCTCACGATTCATTGACAACTCTTTCCATTTCTACAATTACTCGTACATCACAATAAAACAGGTCAGTGAGCGAGAAGGTAACTTGTCACATTCCAGCTTGCCCAAGCCCGCATCCAGAGGCATTTCCTACCGAACAGTGCATAAATCATCTTCCATTGCAGCGACACAACACTGGGTGAGCAATAAAAACAACGCCCGAACACAACCGTGCACCGGAAGCTCGACGGCAACTTGCCGTACTCAGCTTGCTGGCTCCAGCCGTCGGAAACGTTCACATCCAAAAACGCACAATAGAGCGATTTCGATGTCGGCGACGCTACAGTGAACTAACAACTGCGTCAACACCGCTCTGCAGCGCGCGCGCGCGCGCCGTGCCTCGCTCCAAAATTCTCTGCTATTGTCACTCAGACTATCCCCCAAACCTTTACACCATGCACCGCATACTCCCTCCCTCCCTCCCATACCTCAATGTTACCACCATCCGTCGTCAGAAGCTCATCTCATGCTGAGACAACTTATTCAACCTCAACACTGCATTATGTGATCAACTTAAAGATTAGAATATAGTCATATAACAAACTGAGTCAAACGAAACTTTTGGCTAATATTTTAAGCTCTATTACTGAGTTGAACGCAGAAAATGCAGTTTATATTTGTTAAAAATGTTCTATGACGTCGCATAATGCGTAACATGGTCTTAATAACTATGCACCAACGCATCACCTAAAACTATTTAACACCACGTATCTCCACAATGTGTCTCGTAATATCGATTATACTTACTTCATTAACTGACATCACATATCTGAATAACGCAATACGCTTCAAACCTAGACAATACATGTCAGATCATCTTGTATTCCTCTCTCGCAAGTTCTATTCAACCCTTAGTAAATCCTCGTAACTCCCAATCCTCTAGGTCAGGTACAAATGTCTGTATCGCTTCTGTCACTACTCTGTCAGCGTGGGAAGCTCACACCAATTTACCTCGTGAGCCGCAATGCGAAGCTTATCTTGAGTTCGAGCGTGAAAACTGCATCTAAAATGGAAGTGCTTTGTAAATGCGTTTGCTATAGCTCACTCGTCAGCCTCATCTCCGAGTCGTAAATTTGATAGCTCTCTGTAGTTCGACGAGACCAGCGAAGAGAAAAATCATGTTCCACGTTTAGTCCGTATCTGGACCTCATTTTTATATGAAATGGAACATATAACGTTTATCATCCATAACGTGGAAGCTTCATTAAAACAGGACTCTGACAGCTGCTAAACATTGCATCAAGTTTATATTTCTGCTCTTGCACTGCAGTTGGGCTTGCATATTATTTTTGGAAGGGTCGTGGCATTTATTTGAATCCGGATGACTCTCTCTCCGAACCATGAAAGCGCGTTCTGTATTTAATTAAACCATCTCTCTATATAAACTAGTTCAAGACCTTTATTTGAATATAAAATAGGCAAGAGGTGGTTTAATGCTAGGTATTAACATATATCTACTGAGAATTTTATTGTGGAAAGAACTAGTATTAAATCTCTTTAACTGCCATTAATATTATATCTTATAGACTTGTTTTTCAATGTCAACAGTCAAAATAACAAGTTAAAAAAGTTTCGTTTTCTAATTTTTTTTAAGAGTTTGTGAAAGTAAACAGATAAAAATTGTTTCATAAGATAAATCAAAAACTCGCGCATATAACGCCTGAGGAACCCAAAATGCAATCCATAAATAAATAGACATTTTTATTGCATAAAATAAATCGTAGAGTATTGAGTGACATATCAATTTGACACCGATATTGCACCACTTTGAAATAACGATAAACTCACTTTCCCTTTTCGCATAAGTAGATGAATTCGAAGACAAACGCTCTTGGCGAGCCCCAACGCCGCTCAGTAATGCCAAACCCGCTCCACATTCCGGAGTAATGCACTCCTCATATAAGTAATTCAAACAAATAAAAAACCTATTCTTCATTCGCAGCACTTCCTCGCTCCATGCCCGCTGCTCCGAGTGGATGGTGTTAAAAAACGACTCTCTGGAGCTGTAATCGTCATTCAATGGGCAAGGTCACGTGCTTGCGACTCTGGAGGCAGCACTGGCGAGATGCGTCACGAAGTGCTGGAGTGAGAGGGTGGGAAGACAAGAAGAGACGGAGGGGAAACCGCAAGAAATAAGAGCAAACGCTTGCACGAATACAGGCGATGACGGAAATGAGAAAGAAAATGTGATACCCATGAATGGGGAAACTTGGGAATAGTAATCAGAGGATACAATATAGATGAGACTGATTAAGCCTAGAATTGAAGGAATGGATTTAGTGTTCTAATTATAATATTGAGAAAAAGGAGGAATATAATGAGTTTATGTAGTAATGATAGGGAGAATGGGTAAGAATATGAGCATGACAATAAAAGAATTTTCGTAACAACGAGGGTCGGATAAGAGGAAGTATATGCGGAGCGAATGATAATGTGACTTCGGTGACAGATACATTTGGGAGGCAATATGTACAAAACATCATGGAAATGAGTGGAATGAAATCAGTCGCAAAAGAAATACGCTGTGCAACAGTGGGGATTCACGGAGAGAGATGAGGTAGGGGAAGAGGATGGGAACAGTGAGGAGACAGCAGCGCGCGAGCGTTTCTCACATTCTTGGTAGAAGTGGTCCCCGGGGGGCTTTCGCTAAGGACTTTCGCGGCTCCTGCAAAACACTCGCTGGCATGCGCAGAAGGAATGGTACGGGCAATGAGGGCGGTAGGAATGAAGACGGAGCAGAATATGGCTGCGATTGCAATGCTGGCTTCAATAGTGAGGTTAAAGGTTAGGAACTGGGGGTAGAGAAATGCGTCGTTTCTACAAGACTTCAGAATACGTTCTCAAGAGGTATGTGCTTTCTATACCTTCATATAAATATTTCTTTAAGAAGGATGCATCAAATTTAATACGTAAAAAATTCGTGTCACAAATTAGAATAGATTCGTAATATTGGATAACAGCTAATGCTACACAAGATCTATCAAAAGGGAAAAATATAAATGAAAAGAAAGAATATAAATAAAAAGAAAAATATAAATGAAAAGAAAGAATAAAAAACCATTAACTGTTTTCCTATAAATTGAATGCACATCACGATACACAATAACGGTTTTGACAAGCGTATAAATATACCCGGAAATCGGTTAATTTGCAAAATATTAATTCAGTAGTTTTTGTTAGATAAATTAACCAACTTTTAGAATTTGAGCAACATGGAAAAATAGATGACCACTTCCGAATTTAAAAAAATATATTTTACAGTAATGGAGACTTCTTTCATAAAAGTTTAGAAGTTAATTAGTGTATTTTAAAATAAAGTGATTAGTGTATTTCAAATATGCTCGCAAAAGATTGACGAAAACTTGAGACATGGGAAACAAATCATTATTTCATTTATATGAAAACAATTGTGTCAGAAATGGAGTAAAACACGATTAATATTAGGAAAGTAAAAAAATCAAAATTGCCAAATGTTTGGGTGTCTTTGATTTATGAAACAAATAAAATTAATTTCTTCCTAAAGTGTTAAGATTTGGTTGGGTTAGTGACTTCATGCCCAACTAGTACAATGAGGGAAAAAGTATGGTAAGTGGAGCTAGACGTGCATAGTAGTCGTTTATTTCGCTCTCATGACTATTAGTATAGTAACATTTACCCAACTTTGTTTAGATTGGGTTGGCGGGCAGTTTGGATTAAAATATTAAAATAGTTTGAGAACTTGTAAACTTTATTATTTTGAAATACAATTTTTATATTTATTATACTTGCTTGAATGTTGCAGATCGGAGAACCAATAATTTGAGAGATATTGAATTACTCTGATTCATCATTTTTTGCATATTATGTGACATATATCTGAATAAAATATTGTTAATTTACCATTAACTAATGAATTAATAACATGAATTAAACAATAAACAATAAAATATTCATGTTTCCACTTTATAAATATTTACATTAAAATTTTAACTTCATAAATATAAACCTTTCAATTTTAACATCAATAAATATTAATAATACTGTTAATGGATAGTAAATGGTGCTACATACATTTAGTCCCATACACCAATTAGTTAGGTAATTTTTACTAAACTGTGTTAAGCACTGCTTACGATGTGCGTGTTTCTGGTTACTAATGCAGGCCATAGTTCCGCTTACGAACAGTTTCGAAAATCGACTCAACGTGTGTAAGTGGAATCGACTACACACTTGTGAGAGCGATCCGCTAAACGACCATTTAGTACATATAACTACGCATTTAGTGTGTCGAAAATTAACTGTTCCATTTAGTATAGCGTACTATGAGCTTCGTCAAAGACACTAAACTTTTCTCTCCTAGGTAAGTGGAAGAGATCGAAATGGATGATATGGATCACGTACAGGAGAGCAATCGAAAATGATGTAAAAGAGATAATAAAAGAATAGAGCAGGAAATGTCACATACTGGACCAAATATTTGTGATTAGAAATTTTCTTTCTTTGATTTTTTTATAGAAATAACCTGGTGAACCTTCATAACCTTAAGTTTTAATTCATCTCAAAATATGAATAAATTACTTGATTATTCAGAACACAAATATCCTAATTGCAGTTCAACAGAGACAGAAACGAAAAAACAACAATTCTTAAAGATTCAAACTAATAGGTAACTGAAAAGTATTAATTAACTCTCCGTACAAATTTACCTTGTCGGGATCATCTGGTATTCTTCGAATGACCCATCCCCCCGTTCACAGTTCTCTTTTATTTTTCCTCCATTCTAAAACCATCCAGTTCTTTACGCAAACCTCATAAATCTAAGCATTGTGTGTTTTCATAATTCCACGGCAAGCTTCGAAACCTATAAATTTCAACTCCCATGACGTCACCGCCCAGCAGGTATTAAAGGAAGAGGAGTAGAAAACGGCGGTTTTCAATGGTCTAGGGAAAGCTGTAACCGAACTGCCGATTAGAACAGACGTTGAATGCGAAAAGCACGGGCCAGAGTCGTTCATGAACAGCCGCTGTTACGCGGGGAGCGGTGAGCGAAAATAAATCACAGGCGATATATCCGTGGGCCAAGACACGCATTGAAAGGGGAACAACATTCGTCTCTCCGCTGCCACCGCATCCGTCGTGCGGGTTGCGTGCGCCGTGGCGGCAAGGGGCTGCTGAAAAGTCGTTGATTCGATATTCATTCAGGATCGGAATCAACATCGATGTTGGAAAGATATCCGAAGATATAATAAAATATTATCGTATTTCTTTTTCAATTGAGAAACGTAGTTTTGAATATATTTATTTCCCAAGATCTAAAAAGTAGGATTACCTTCTTCGTAAAAGTGTGTATTTCGTAAGTGGAAATTTGACACAGAGGGAGGTAGCGTTTGTATTTTCAACAAAGACTTTGCATATTCCATAAAAATACTAACATTAGTAATATTCTAATTAACTAACTGAAATAATCTTTTATTTAAGAACACTTTTATTGATTCTTCTAACATATTATATTACCACCTTTTAGAAATTATCAAATATTTTGTTTATTTACTTCCCATACATTAACCCTAAGAAAATCAGAAAAGGGAAAATCATTGTTTATAACGAGACATGATATTTTACATTATGTAAATGAGACATTTCATTGTAAAACCTTAAAATACGTGTTTAATCTTGTAAGTTATGCCCAACATTAGTATCATATTGTGACATATGTAGAAACAATGATTTTATAGTAACAATACTTTTATTCATAAATTATAAAATTAATATTTTATTTTAACTCAGCATTTCCAGATGCAGAATCTGTATGAAGCATATAACTTTATGTAGAATCCTACTAATCTTGGATGTGTTTAAACTTAATACCCAAGCTCATAAAATGTATGATAAATGGCAGTGTTCAAAGACTTCCCGCATTGAGAAATACCCAACGTTATACAGCCAAGTAAAAGCAATCATAAATATCGGCTTAATTATTTACGATCCAATCAGCGATAGTGACTCTCTCTGCGAGTGGGAAGAACACGAAAGGTATCCCATTGCATTGCAAATGCAACATCTACGTCGTGGAAGACTAGGACACATTTCAATGAACAGTGTCCGCTCACATATAAAACGTATCTGGAACCCGCAGACTTTTCAACGAAAAATTATTCACAGCATTAATTTTCTTTTCTCCGATGCCACAACATTCCTATCCAGAGGTCGTCACAGCCATTCCGATTCATTACGTCTACCCCTGTGTCCTCCTCCGCATCATCCCCTTTTCACCCCTCGAAATCTATCGCTACCACCAAGAGAAAGGGTCTCTGCATGGTAGTGGTGCGTCGCAAAAGCTACGACGACGGCTGTTACGGAGCAGACATATCTCGACCCGAGGCGACGGACTGAGGCGGGGAAGACCCGCGCAGTATCAGAAAATTAAAGCTCCGTACTCACATCCCCTGGCTCCCCGCCTCATAACAACGCGAGGAATTAGATTGGATAGGCGACCGTACCCTAGCGACGCCGGTGCTCAACCAGAAAACTAGAAACAATTAAAGCTGATTGTGTGCAGTTACCCAGCCCATCATGGATGGGTCGTTAAAATGGCGGGCAAGTCGTGATTACGGTGCAAGGGTGTTTAGCACGTGTGTGTGGTCCACACTTGTCCGGCCATGCGTTTGCTACAACTGCGACGATGGTCGTGCCGCCGTCGCCACCTCCAACCCCCGACGCCTTCCACCCCTTCCTCCAACCGGTATTTTCGCAGGCGTAAAAATATCCCCGGAACCGTAGAGCGGGCGCAGGTTTATATTTATTTAAAAAATGGAGCGAGACTTTATTTCCGGTTGTCTAGGGCGCGGTTCGTCGCCGGCGTACGCATAAAACATTCAGGTGTAGGGAAGGGGTAGAGGGAGTCCACGGGTGGGGTGGGAGCGTAGTCTCGTAGAGCGCATGCGCATTGCTCACACAGAAAATCCTTTCGCAACTTCATCTCGTACCCTGCGATATTACTTTTGTTTCACTATTGGGCACGGACATATCTTTATTTAGTTGACACAATCTCTACGCAAACGATAAGACATCTAACACAACCGTGCTTGAGTCAAAGTGATAAATGTCAATTTGGTGTAGTATAGTTTCGGTACCATTTTATATTTTACTACATTACAAAGTTTTATTATAATTTTAAGTAATAATAATTGTTGTTACACGCTTTATAACATGTTGTTACATGTTTTAGGTTGCTACACGTTTTATAACTGAAAGATTCACATTTTTATTTTAAAAAATCCATATATAAGAAGTATATTTTAGTTGTGTTTGATACGTTATAATATACTCTAGTTAATTCAAGTATTGTAACTTACTAACGTAGTGAAAAAAGTATTAACTGATCTAAAAAATTCATGTGATACATCTCAAACCGATTTTCGTTATGCTATATTACAAATAACAGAAGAATATAATAAATAATATGCGATGTAAGTTTATATATAAAATTAACTTCATTGAGAAGGAGTAGGAACTAGTGAGAATCTTTATAAGGTATAAGTTTCTTAAAAGACTTTTAACGAAATAGTTTTTTAAGCACAACATTATTACGTTTAGACGGTTATGAGACTGACATAGAATAAATGACAAGGTTTGTTGTAAAATTAAATGTATCGTGGTATATTAAATAATACCAACATTAATGATTTAATTACTAATATTTCATGGAACCAATTACATGCGTGTATTTTCTAGCTCTAACATAAAAGAGGATTTTCAGATTAATGAATAATTAGTTTCAAATTAATTTTATTTTTCTCTTCGTTTGAAACACTCAAAGTAATGAAGGGGTCGTTACCATTCAAGGAAGGGTGATTTTGATAGTATTTCTACCATAACCTCATTACGTCAGGAAAGACTTGTTGATAATAAAACTTCAAACCATATTATACTCGTAACAAATAATTTATCATAGATGTTCCAATACTCCTTAAAATAGAAAGAAGATAACAATGAAATAAAATATTGTACAAAAGAATTGATAATGAACTTCATTGACCTGAAAACAGAAAAAGGATGTGTAGAAAATTCTGATTTTTTTTTCAGATTTCAGAAATATTATATTCTAAACCAGATTATTCAGTTTTTAATAATATAATTATTAATCACATTTGTCTTCTTGAAATTAAAAGACCTTAATCTGTAATACTTCTCTAGCCATCCAAGTTGATAATTCTTGTACCTGAGCTGCTGCTGAACCCAATACTGCTACCATCTACATGTCTTGCACAGATACACATTTTATGATTTTCGTGACTGAAATTCATAATGTATAGAGAATTGCATACCTCGATACAGCTGACAATGGTAGCGTGAGACAAACTTGCAAGAAAATATAGGGCCAATTGACAACTTAATACTTCATAGGTGTAAAAAAATTGCTCTCAAAATTTGATTGTATTTTTTCAAAATGATTTTGATGTTATTTATTTGTTTTGAGCGAAGTGCATTTGAATTCGATTACTGTCAAAACTTACTAAAGCATCCTATCATTTAACTCGGTGTATGTAAGAACCGCTAAAAATTATTACTTTAAAAAGAATACACAAAAATATAAATACGGGTAGAATATAGACAATAATTTATTTCAAGTTTCAAAGTAATTAATAAATAAACTGGTTTAGCCAAATAAATTACTATAACTTAAAACATCCATACATTTTCAAATCATATTGCAAATACGATACTTAAGTTCTGAATATTTTTGAATTAATTTCTTCCATCGGTTCATAACTCAATGGGATTCTCGTATTGTAAAAGAAAACGAAGTAAATAATAGTTCCCGTCCTTCTACAACTACATTCCATCTGACTTAAGAATCCGATCACTGAAGAATGTGTACGTAACCCATAAAATTTAACTTGACAGTCCAGTTCACGATGAGTCAATTCAGGCCATCAATTCAATAATTCAGATCCATTTCCTTAGCCCATCGCGAGGAGAATGAGGGCAGAGATGGGAAAGGTGGAATGATAAATTTAAATGAGGACAAAAGCAGCCATCGGGTAAGTGGTAAGAGTCCTAAGAGGGGTTCCGAACCACACACACGCACGCCCACGCACTCCTTCAAGGAAATGTAAATTTATACTCCTACCGCGGAATTCAATTACGAATGATGAAGTATCCTGTTAATTACCCGCTATTCTTCCATTCATCACTGTGGATCCTGCGTGAGCGAAACTTCCCCTCAGCGGAGAATTTGAATAAGAATGGCGGAAAGTGTCTCACGAAAGCGTGGACTGGGACGACCTTAGACTTCCAGACTCGTCCTCGTCGTCTCGGAGTCACACACCGCCGCCACCGATGGACGAAATTCAATCTTACTCAAACACTATAATCTGATGATAAGAGCTCCATCTTGAAAGATTTAACCTCTATTAAATACATCAGAATTTTCTCGTACTATATTGTCACTACAATAATATTAGATAAAGAATTCAATTTTGTAAAGATTTCTTATGTATTTTCCAATTAACGGTATATTTACTTAATTAATGTTTTGTTAACAAGTTTATGATTTCAATTTTCATGGAAATTATTCAATAAATTTTATATAAATCCACTGCCGTTTTCTACTAATACTAATTATTCAGCATGGGTCAAAATTCATAGGTATTTAAGTGAAATTTATTCCACATCATTCATGCAAATTCGAAAAGATAATTATATTAATTCAAATTTTAATGTACGCATTGCACAGGAGCAAGTTAAAGAAATTGATTCACTCTAGATAAATATATTCGTCGTCGCAACTCATCGCCCAAACAAAATCCTCCAAAACCGTAACTTGGATAACTTCTCCGCATTCCAGTACAAATGGAATATTTTCCGAGTTGAATGAATCACCGATAATACCGGACCGTAGGTAGCACGCAATCGCAAGAACCCGGCCATACATCGTGCATAGTTCCTCGAAACAGCTACAAAGTGGGTGCACACGTGTTCGGCGGCAGCGAAGCGAGCCAAGTTTCCGCGTTGCGGGCTCGCCGCCGCTGCCATGCATCATAAAGGCGAACGCTGTGACGGAAGAAGCGAAGCCACGAGCTAACGCCATGCTGCCGTTGCACTGAGAAACCACGAGGGAGGACCTGCATCGCTCAGAAGGTAGGGAAAGAGAAGGAGGTGAGAAGGGATGAAAACATGGAGGTAAAGAGGTAGAAGCGAGCGCATTATATACCAGTAGACGCGTACATTGTTTAAGTTGGGTGAACTGTTCGTAAGGTTATGCATGTATTTCCTTCTGTGTACTCGTAGAGGTGTGTGATAGCTCCAACCAGATGGCGAACCTGGAATCGAACCCGGTATCTACTACTTTGCACGCAGGAGTGTTGACCACTACACCTCCCATTCGCCTTCCCCAACTATATCACAATTTACATCCAGACCTCATACTCCGAATGATCTGGTACATTCCCGTACAGGACATAAGTGAAACCAGAGAGCACAGTTCTGTACAACGTAAGTCTCAATTTTACACGTACTTTTAAAAAAATGCATATAATATTCCGTAAACCAATTCGTGGAGAAGATATGTGACAAGTATGTACAGATGTTCGTAAGGTGTGTGAACCGTAGAACTACGTTCGGTGGACGAACTGTATGTAAGTTGTGCGACATACATAAAAGGTTGAGGAAAATTGCTGTTAATATAGAATAAAAGGTAGCAAAATAGGCGTCAGTGCATATATGAGAAGTACGTTTTCTTTTGTGGTCCATGAAATAAGAAGTTGCAGAAAGTAGGGGAAGGAGCAGAAAGTAGGGGAAGGAGCAGAAAGTAGGGGAAGGAGCAGAAAGTAGGGGAAGGAGCAGAAAGTAGGGGAAGGAGCAGAAAGTGGCATAGGGATGCGGCCTGTGAGTCAGGTGAAAAAGGGTAACGGTAAAAAAAAAGATAGAGATAAGTGAAATGAAGAAACGAACGATAAAGCAGATATTGGTTAGGAGGCGGTATTCAAAATCTGAAATGTATGTCAAGAGAAAAATTCATTCACAGCGTGAAAGAAAAAAAACATACAAACAATGACATGGAAAGTTCCCAAAAATTCAAAAACATTCAAACTGAAAGGAAATTAGCTTGAGACTCTCATGCTGGTAGAAATAGGTATAAAGTGAAAAATATCTGTGTAGGACTGAAATAGACTTCGTTGGAGTTTTGGAGTTCTCAGCGACAAAATTGATTTGATGTTTGACATCATGCTATAATATCTTGAACTACTCGTATATCTGTAGTCTGCCTTCGAAAATAAACTTCTTTACACTCTGAATGGAAGGATATATTCTGCCATTAGAATAAGGACATGGAAATACTGAATGTAGTCATATGTAGACTGTTTTCCAACAATGAAGTATCAAATTCAAACTAAATTTGGACAATAAGATTATTTTAAAATATTGTAATACCATAATGAAACCTAAGTATCCTGAAAGTATGGTACAACCTATTTTAACATATAATTATTATTACTGTAAGAAATTTACTTCTAAGATTCGTTTCTCCTTTGTGTGTTAAGTTGTGTATACACTTGTAAGCGTAATACCTACCTACATCTTGCAAGCAATACAGAACGGAACAGATACAGTATACAAAACCAGTAAGATAGAAGACGTGAATAAAAACAGAAGCAAGAAGTCAAGGGATATGTAAAAGAGATGCTAATTAGATAGACACAGAGCAGCGTCCACGACGGAGAGAGCATCTCCATAGCGGCGGGAATAAGCGATGAAAACGCTCGTGAGTACGACTGCGGGGTCGAGGGGTTGCGGAGGCGGAAGCAAAGCGGAGGCTAAGGAGTGGTGGCGACGCCGAGGAAACGACCGGCAGTTGGCGCTCTGGTGGGTGTGGCCATGGGAGCGGCGACACGAGACACGCCCCATAAAGCAAGAGGCCCACAGGGGTGTGGTGTGGGCACGCGCTCGCACGTTCGCCCGCTCACTCGCGCTCTCGGCTTCCCAGCAAGGGGTTAGGATTGTAATGAAAACGTAGACAGTGCTACCAATGCCTCTATAGTGAACCGCAGTGGAAATTGATATTGTTACTTCTTGCAATGCCTTCTAACCAATTCGCAAAGAGGTCTGGTTAATAACAAACATAAGAGCTCATTCGCTTTCCCTTCATTATACTTTTAAGTTTATATAATGCTTTTTATTGCGTATCTTGCTTTTATATGTATTTTCCTCTGTCTTCATTGTCTGTGATCATACCAAGACTTTTGTTTTGTACCAATCGATGAAATCACTGGTAACACTATTAACAACATTTGGATGCAATAGGTCGTTCGAATTACATTTGCTCCCACTTTGCCTCTCCATCTGACTGCTATAATCCTCCAAGAAATTTATTTCAATCAAGTGTATTCCTATCCTTTTGACAGTTAAAATTCACATGAACTCTTGTGAGACTGAAGTATAATATATGAAATGAGTTTTAAAGTGTCTCCATTGCACGCTCATATGGGCGACGGTCGATGGCTATAGGGGTAATAATGAAAAACAATTCCTTTACGGGCATCACAGCTATAAGATATATTTTATAATATGAATATAATCAGGGAAAAATATGTGATATCTTATTAAAACTGTACACGGCTAAGTACAGGTAATTTTATTTCATAAACTTTATTTTCCTTTCTTTCAATACACTAATCATCTAGAATGCATATGAAATCTGGTAAGTTAACATTATTTAAGTCTCCCAGTCTGCTTTCATTATGTCCAATTTTGTGTATCATCAAAATTAAGTTACATTTACAAATTACATTTACATTCAACTACATTTACAAACTACATAATTAACAATGGATCTGGAGATGTTTTGTAATAAGAAATATCCCGAGGAATCTACGAGGAAAAATTGATCAATAAAGTTCTATTCATCAATCTTGTGCAGTAATAACGCAACTCTCAGAAATAAAACAAATTTTTAATAGGAAAATCTTTTCATTCAATATACCTTACCTCGTGACTGTAAAAGCAGAATACTGTGACGAGTATTCAAATACATAAATAATTTACATTATGACATAAAATCAAGTTTCATCAAGGTTTTTCAAACAGCTTTATGATCATGATCTGACTCAACTTTTAAAAAACATGACATGCCTAACCATGTTACAAAGACCAAATGATTAACCCTTAAGTTTATATCATGAAACCACACAGTTGTAGGGCTTTCAGCAATATAATATAGGAATATTTTGACTTGATAGTATGCTGTTGCTTTCCTTTTCTCACCATGAAATTCTGAGAATATTAGCAATGCTTTTCAAAGACATCTTTGCATTGTAATTTTTTTTTCAAGAAATCCAAATCGTTCATTGAATGCGTATCTTTGCCAACTCTATCACCTAGGGGACACGTGACGACACAAACCAATCAATACAATACGTCAATACTGACCCAAACTACAACCCAAAATCTCATGTCTCTTATCCCCATAAGAAGAACCTCCACCCCAATTTCCCGTATTAGTAAGGAGAGGGGGAGGAATTGCTAGTTCCAATTGTCCTCCACCGTTCTCCCTTCCCCTGCAGACCCATCCTGTGTCCTCCCCGCCTTCAATCCTCTCTGTTGCTGTGCGCGCTCGCTCTGCCAAAAACCGGCAGCGGGGAGGACGGGAGGGAGGCGTGCGCTCATCCCAACTCCCCAGAGCACATTAGATTATTACGACTTAAGGAGAAGGCGAGCTGCTAGTGTAATATTTATGCAACATAGGCCCCAACTGGCTACTTCCAGCGGAGTCTTCGTTACTTAAAAGTGGGCAAAAACACAAGAAGACGTAGAACGTCGCCCAGAGGCGGATGCTCGCTAGGGTGAACAGAAATGGGGATTGGAATTAATATAAGGACCCATTTCCTCACATTTAGAATCCGTCCTTGTAGAGCAGAAAATTGTTTCTTAGATGCAATAATAATGCGAGGAGGAATTCGTTTCTTATTCGTTTTGCGACTACCTGTGCATTAAACTCTCAACACCTCAGAGACCGATTAATGCTTTGTATTGTCTCCCTAACACTGGAAGTTGACACATTTACAGTTCATTGCTTCGGCAGAGGTTAAGTAAAAATAATATCAATTAACAATACGTTTCAGAAATTTATAATTTCAGTCAGAACAGCAGCCCAATATGGAACAAGCACCGAAAAGTAATTAAAATATAGACAAAAATGAAAGAACAACATACAGTATTTTCTAATTCATCTACGACACATTTGTTTACTGGTGTAAGTTATTACAACAAATTCTCAATTTTTCATTGCAAGTAATAAAAAATTGCGTAGTAAATACACAATATCCCAAAACCACATTTCTATCACTGTCATTACTTCCTAGACCATGAAAAAAGGAACTGAAACACGAAGTATAAGTTTCAACATCAGTCAACTTGGATGTGATATACTCATTGTCTTCCATGAAATAACCCTGAAAAGATATTAAAGTTATCGGTTGAAAAAAATGTCAAGAAAAATAATGTTTTCGTAATTATCATATCATACGTAGGGGCATATGAATTTTTTTCTGTTTTGTAGTACCTTACTCAAGACTATTGAAACCAAAATTTTTTCTCTCTCCCTTGCCGTGCAATTCGTGCAAGTTAGTGCTGCATCAAGAGTGTCAACCATGTAGCAGCAAATGCATGAAAAGGATAACAGGGGCACCAGCGCCGCTAGCTTCCCCATTTGGATAACGTTTCTCATCACTGGAAACACACATCGTAAAACGGTGGAAACACACGCGCTCCGTTAGGCGAGAACTAGTCAAGCGCCAATACATAACGGGCGAGTTCATTTCGCCAAACAAAGCGTTACCAATTTAGAGCTGTTGAAACCAGTCTCCAGTCAGCAGGTGCAGTGACGTTAGATAAATGGATCCGCAGTTTACGAAGACTCGTTCATAGACCTACAACGCAAATTTCTCTTCCATATGTTCGAGTTTACGTAAAAATAAACAACAAAAGTAAAAAAATAAAAAATGAACAGTATTAGGTACGTTAAACCATTTGTAAGAGGTCTAAATCGGAACCAAAGTACAACACGGGTTCTTTAAACGAGACAATATTTACATTCCGGACATCAGAAGTGGAACGGGAAGTAGTTTTTGTTTCGCATTTCATGGTCTATTACCTTGTCAAAGGCAAAAAAAGTTCAGTAATTTACGGCCAGGACTTGTACAAGTACTCATAAAAGCGCTGACATGCAAAATACTTTTTTCCCTAAGTAGTTGAGCTCATATGCGAGCACAAGCAAATCTCATATAACAAAGAATTTGAAATTCGAACGCAAACATAAAAGTAAAACACGTTCTTACGTTAAAGCCCAGAACAATTATTTCCTATTCTCATAAATACACCTTTTGATTTAGAATAGCATTCTCTTTCTACATTCCGCATGAAAAAAACAATTCATTAAGTCGATATTCATACGTTTCCCACACAACATCACTTCACTCAATATTTCAACATCAGTCATTATAAACAAGTGTGATATTTAATGAACAGCTACGTCGACGAAGGAATCTTGAATAACAGAACAAGGCCCTAGTCATGATCTGGCTTTGCGCAGGAGACAGTACAGAATAATCTCTTACTGAAGTACAATTCCGTTCGCGCAATAAAAAGCAAATTCAATTATAGCTTGTGACTTCCATCTTTAGTTTTCTTATGCACATGTTTTATATATAAATGTACTGCATAAATATGTTAATTAGTTTCTCACATACGCAAATATTTTTATTAAAACAAAACATACATAAAAACGAAGAGAAAATTAGCCACACTTAAATTTTTGGAAAAATTATATTAATACTATAAATTAGATGAATTTTGTGGACCGCAGTGAACGATTAATAATAAAATCAGGAGAAGCATTTTTCAATGTTTTTTATTTCCAACCACCGGATATACGATTTTTCCATAGAATTGATGGACGAAAATACAAATGCCACGTGAAAATAATTTATGTTATAGTTCACTATTTCATGTCAGTATGAAAAGCAATTTCATACTTGAGTGATATTCGATACATGAAGTCTTTAAAAATGCAGTACTATCCTATCCCAGAGCATGAACATTTCAGCGACCATCAACTACGAATCCTTATCACTTAAGAATTATTGTGTGTCACAAAGACCCCTTTTCCGAAAGCTAGAGAACAACGCACGCAACTTTTCATTTTTTCAAAATATTATTACGGATTCCAGAAAACTCTTTCCGAGTCTCGCAACAGACTTGGGAGCAAGAGAGTGCGGTGACTTAAATATTCCTTTGTGGGGAGAGAGGGCGGATATATTATTCATTACTTCCCCGTGGTCTCGGAGTAAAGACCTTAGCGGCCTCTGGCCCAAGAGCGGGCCCGCTCCCACGGGCTGATGCAGCGCCATGGCTAAGAACCCAGCCATGCGAAAAGCATCCCTCTCCCACCCCCTCTCCTCCTTCCTACGAACCAATTTCACCCTCTTCTACAATCTATGATTGTCTCTCTCTTCATGTAGTATACCACTTTTCCTTGACTTCCTTAAAAACCTAAGAAAGATTATACCATCAACACTAACCTCTTTCTCTTCATCGTCTTTTTCATGACTACTGTCACCACTTCTTCTAACCCTCCTTTGGTCTCCGACAACTGCACTACATTTGCCACAAATTCAAATTTCCTTTGTTGATCAGGAATTTACATATTTGGATGAATAAAATCATTTCTTGTCCTCAAGAGTGCAGTGTTGCCTTCCAGGCAGTCTAGAAGTGTTGAATTTTGTCTGACTCTAGCTCTGAATAACGAATTGAATCCATAGGAGAATCATTTCTCAAGTATCATCATCAAAGGTCTCCTGTAAAATGGTGAAGACTTTATGGAATACGGAACAATGATCGTTCCATTAAAAATCACAATTCTATAATTACGTGGCAGACCGAATTTCCATAATGAACCTAAATGTAATAACGCACTGTTCGGAAAGTAAACGATAGAAATTTCAAATCACTTGATCAAACGAATTGATCGCTGTTGTTCAATAACCTTACTTTCTAGGAATGAAGTTCAAAAATTACTTAAAATATCGGGTTTACTAATTCGCAGAAAGTCACAATAACAAAGAAAATGGTGTGTTAGATTGGAGAAACCACACTTACGAAGTAAAAAGTCTTTTGCTTGATAGATTTATATGTGTTCCCATAGTTCATATTAACTAACTGATAACCCATTCTCTAAAAATATAGTCATTCAAACTTTTCTTGTATATAAATATATATAAACATTTTTTACAGAGGTATTCTCTTCTAATGACATCTTTTCTATTCGAAAAAAAAAACATTGTTTCTTCAGATATCATTCACTGTCCAAAGTAGGAGGGTTGTTTATGTCTAGGTCAATCGTTTCTTTTATAAATTTTATATTTACTACTTCTTCATTGATCCTTTTACTTGCTTTTAAATTATTTCTCAAAACATAATTATAATTTTTTCCTGACCTCGTAGACTTATTTCATATTTTATAAATCAATTCTTGAGCATCTCTGTATAATTACAAACACTAATAATTGCTGTATTTCTTTTAATTTATATTTTTTCACTTTAAAGTCGAAGGATTGACATTTATTTCTCTCATGAGCTGTACCAATACCGTTTCCCAAGGATATAGGAGCCGGAAGTGGCTGTACAAACCCGACTCTTATCTAGCAACGAACGAATTCACATCTCGAGTTTCGTGACTAATAATGGTGCAAATGTAGTTTTACAATATTAATAAATTAGTTATAATAAATCAATACTCATATGTAACCCCGATAAATTAATGTTTTCTCTAAAGCAGACAATACAGGTCCTGTCTCCCAAGTAATTAAGTTCTTATTCATATTTTCCCCTTATCTACAGTTTGGAGTGCAAACCTTTCTGAGTAACATTTTAATAAACTTTCAAGGAAGTATATTCAATTTATGTAAAAACCAACATTTTAACAGTTGTATAAAATTAACAGAATTAGAAACAGTTGTATAAAAATTGTTTCAATCCCCTCCCCCGTAACAAAACATAGACTGCTACGTAATAATTTCGCAATGAAAGAATTGTTCCTTCAAGGAAACGTAACATTTCAACTGTGATATCATCATGACGTGGACTGCGGATATAAATACCTGATTTCTATAATAATCAGTTCATTCAGTGTTCACATGGGTACTGAGTATATCAATATTTAAGTACATACCTCGACTAAAGCACGCAGAAATAAGATGTTGTGTTCGGCTTCATTCGAACTTAGTTTCGAAGAGCATAAAAAGTCCAATCGAATCTTCTGATGGCACGAGAAATCTTCATCTCCATGTGCTCCCAACCCAGTCCTCACTTCGGAGCGAAGAAGGTAACTGTGGGGAGGAGAGTGAGGACGACAACGCGACCCCGAGAGGGCGGGCTGCGGATGCGCGGCCTATCACCATCTTGATACAAGCAGCGGCGGGCGAGGTTTAACGGTGCTGTTGACACCGCGTGCTATTACATATTTAACGGGCGCGTAACAGAGGGCGCGGTAGCAGGTAGGAGGGTGGGTGGGTGGTTGGGTGGGCGCGTTGCCCTACGACGTCGTCGGTAGAGCGCCCGCGACCAACTAATCAGCGTCCGCCGCCATGAGCGCCACTGTCGCTTCCTTTGTCTCCACCTCGGACGACGTCAACTATTTTGATCCAGGCCTCGGTGAAGAAGTGAGTGGGGACAATTGAAGTGCTCTATAAAACACAAATAGAAAATCGGCCATGACTAGAAGAAGACACCCTCGGTGGTGGAATGGTAATGTCTTACTCTATACGTACTGCACAGAGGGGATTCGATTCCTCTCTTGGACTAAGCAGGCGATGTTTTCTGCTGGGTTTCCCCACTTAATCCAGAGCGTGTCTATTTGGTTCCTTATATTTCCTTGCTCTCAACATCTCCCCTTCTCAATTCCATCTCTCTTATGGGGTTGGGTGAAAGAGCAGATCTCATGGCCTTAATTCATAAAAAAGTCATAAAAACACCCTCAGAAAAATAAAACATAAATGATCAGCATGTGCGAACGTGGTTTAGGTAACAGCCATCATGGAAAGACTTCGCTCACCCGTGGGTGCTAGGAACGGGGTTTGTGTGACGTATAAACTCGTTGCACGATTCCACTCTAGTAAAGTCTACGTGCGACCCACACGATCTCGTCGACCGAGCGAGCGAGCGACGCCTCCGTCGGTGGCGTCGTCGTCTCCTAGCACGCGTGCCTCTCCCATCTCGTCTCCGGAGCCTACTTCCGCCGTAACGACCTCCAGAAACTTCCGGCGAAGGAGGATGAGAAGACGATGAGAGAGAAGAGGGGAAGATCGTTCGAGATGGGGGCTGTCAATATAAAGATAACTATAGCGAAATGCAACGATACAGAGTTGTAATATCTGGGAATAACTGAAACATCACTCATTTACAACATAACTCATAATTCTTAACACGAGTCTGAAGGGAATTTTGAAAGGTCCGCTGGAACTGTCAGTGGTGGTAATATGATTAAGGCCATGTGTTGATTCCCAGAGATCCGAAGAACAAGACTCGAGGAAAGAAGAAAGAAAACAGAAGTGTCCTGAGAAGACTGCGGTCGACGTGTAGCGACGACGGTGTAGGTTGTTCTAGCTTTGAGCCTTAAGCCGCACCGCCACGTCGACTCGCTGGCACCACCGCTGTCGCAGTCTTCACTGCCAACCGCTACTGCCACCATCGTCGCCACACCAGAAGCAATAACGCAGAACTCGTAAGGCGCAAAGCTGTTCTTCTCATTATCTAATTGCCTGCAAAACGATGCCAGCCAAGCATCGTCACGGTAGGGAATTCACCGTCCGCTGTTGGCAGATTCGTGGAAGGCGCAGTCGTATAGGGGAGCTGTTTCAAAGAGAATGGAAACCTGACTACAAATGAGTGTGTTGAGAAGAATTCAGAACTCTTATCTTAAATGATATTTCAACAAAATTAAAACTGTACGTACATTTAAATAAATTTAGATCAAAAAGTTTCAGGGAATTGAACCTATCTATCCCCCTCTAAGTTCAAGAATTTAAAATATTATCAACTATATTATTAAGTTTTCATTTTATTTCGAAAATAAATAAACAATTACCGTTTTTCTATATATAAAGATATGTTTTACTAAACATAACACACGTCTTGAATACTACTGACAAGAAATTCGAATCAAAAGAAATTTTGAAACCAATGAAACAATACACTGAAGAACAAGTTTATCAAAATAAATTACTTACAAACGTATGGGACACACAAAGAACTAAACATACTTTATTTATAAGTTGAATGATTATTATCTTATATTAAGTGATTTGCAACCACACTAGTTATACAAGGTTTTGTGGTTTGTATGAAATAATGTAAGTTTTAGATTGCATCAGGGATAGGCATCTTACTCCAACTTAGACCAAGAGTGGCTCGCTGAAATATTCTCGACTATTAAGTTTAAAGGCGAGTTGTATGAATAGGTCCAGAAATAATTGTTGATTTGCGATTTATTTATTTCTGAAATATATTTGCGTATTTCAAGGGAAATAATATTTCGGATATAATATTTGTTCTGATCCAAAGGATACACATAACGCCAAATTTTAAAACTAATACTAAATATTGAAGAGTGAAATGTTAATGGTTCCTCCGATCGTGAAATGTATCGTACCTGGAAACAACTGAAAAAGTAAATCATCGAAGAGCTTTAGATCACTATTTCAAAGCCAAACCCCTGTATCCAACGTCATCTCATTACTATGAATTCGTAGCTAGTGAACGGTCTCAAAGGGAGTATTAATGTGGACATCACAAGGAGGGAGAATAACAGTCTCTCTCTTCCACGATTCTACAATCAATGGAAGCGGGAAAATTGTCATGGGAAAGAGAGAATTTGTTTGTCCAACCCCGGAGTGATACGCTTTCTCATTCTCTTTGCGGACACAAGACAATGACAATTAACGCAGCACTTAATCCTTTTCGGTTCCGGGTTTCCAAACAAGGGAGTTTGGAACAAAGCGATCTCTGAGGTTGGAATACCACAATATTTCACACTTGTAAATTCCAGGAGTTTTGTCAGTACATTTCACAATTGAAACACTTCAGAATTGATGATTTCTCGTGGAAATATCACTAATATAATCGAAGAAGATGAAATTATTTCTGACAAAAGAACTATCACAGAAAAATAAAAATATCACAGTTACATAAAAATTTCAATCTATTTGCACAAATTTTACCCCAAATGCTCCAGACCCAATAATGTTTTATATTACAATCCCTCGCAACTTCTCCTAACCAATGACTTAAGGGTAGAATGGTATTCTATTTACATCGAATAATAAAAAAAAATTGATCACCTAAACTTTTCTACCAGCCTTAGTAAATAAACTAACAGGAATAATATTTAGGTATGTTTGGAGATACAGAAAAGAAAACAGTAAATAAAAATACATTTTTCTCTCTTTATGTACATGAAAACAAATTCTTAAAACAGAAGCTACCATTACGCATCTCGGAAGTAAAACGTGATTATATTAATATAGAAGTGTTTATATTATGAATATTTTAATCAAAAAACTTGAAAATATCTCGTCTCAGTTATGTGAAGACATCGAAGACACAAAATCTGATTTCCAGTTTAACCACTTGAACTAATAGAGCAGTTTTTCTTTTCTGAAACTCGTAAAATTTCTGTGCTTTATCAAAATAAAGCGATTTTAATCACAAATTGGCATTGTTTATTAATAATAAACATCTGAGTCCTTGAAGGAATTTCGAAAAGGACCCACCAAGGTAAACTGGAACAGCTTATTTTTTCCGAAGCACATTCGTTCAAGGGAACAATTTCCGTACGCTATAAAATAAAATTATTATTACTTATATTATAGTGTTTCGCGTTTTTTAAATTATAATACTACAGTTATTAGAGAAATAAGTTTCCAAAAATATTATCCGGCTTGCTCCTGCGACTCTGCTGTCAACCACAGACAAATGTATTCGTGGAAGCTTTCAAAATGAGCTGGCATATATTGTTCCAGACTTTGAAAGTCGTTCATCTTTTAAAGAATTGATTGGTAATTTTGAGAAGTAGGCCTCAAATTCAAGAAGAGAAATGTTAGCACAATAACCCTTCATTTTCAACAGGACAGTTTCGCTTTTCATTTCGTGGCCAATGAAGGGACGTCACTAAGTCTTCTCTCGGCACTCCAAGTTAAAATATCGACACACACAAAACATATACTTAAAACCAAACACAATCTCCCTTATTCACAGTTTACCAAAAACTGTTTTCGCTTTAAAGTTGATTTTTGACTAGGCTTTGCCCTCTCTTCAGACTAGGCTTTCCGTCTCAACACGAAGCAGAAACGAGCCCTCCTCACTCATGAAACATAGGTCTACATAGGTAGTACATGAAAAAAGTTGAAAATCCCAAGTTCATATCTAGGTCTCGTCTCTCATTTTCGTTTAACATAACATAATTAACCTTAACATAACATTGTCAATATCGTTATCTATCCTCAAAGAAAAATTAATTCGTTAATTTTTTATATTATTTTACAAATAAATGTTCCAGCAAGTATATAAATCGACGAATTAAAATGAAAATATTTCAAAATTAACATCAAACAAGGGATTTTACTTACTTTAATGGATTGTTAACAAATGTATATTTTTAACAAAGGCTAGGTGAAATAAGAGAAAATTTAATTCTATTAAAGGTAGTATGATGCTTAAACAATCTGCATAATGAAATTAGTTTACTGCAGTTCAACATTTTTCAAAAATACAGCTGACTACTTTTAAGACTTCAACATAAAGTAAAATGAGAAAAAGTAAAACATCCGCTCTTCTTGAATGGTATGTGTAATTTATAATATCCCAGGAAAAAACTAATACCAAATCAAATAACAACTCTCATCCGAAGTGAAAATTGGTGAAAAATTGTGAACGACAAAATATGAAGGAAAGGAAATTAACTTTGGAGTTGAAATTACGCGCACATTGTGGCAACCCGCAATTCTGAATGTATTATTTCCCTTATTAACGAGTCTAATTAAATGATATGATTAGAATCAGTAAGAGCTTTTTGGTTCCCTCAAAACATGGCTTAAAAATAAAGCACACTTACAATAGCATTAATTAAAATCTCACGGGTGAGAAAAGATTCAGTGAAAATCGCTCTAATTGGTGCCGCAGGGAGATCGATTCGAAATAGGAAAAGCTCGGTGGAGTCTCCCACGAGAGAATAACTCCGAAGTAAGAGAGCGGCTTAGGGGTAGACATTCTCTGCGCTCTCAAATTATTATCAGCGTCGCACATACGTCACATCAACGAGAGAAAAATGCGAATCGCTCACGATGCAATGAAGTGGTTCCAGAATCCGTAGTAAAGAGTACATACAAACAACACGAGAATTTTAATTAGTCAGCTGATTAATTCACATTTTAAGAATGTCGTTGTACTTATACGTTTTATAAATATAAAAATTAGAAATCTCTTAGATTGCGGTGAACCTCACCGCCAGGTAACAGATTAATCATGTTACGTCGAATGAAAATGGTAGACGGGACCGGGATTCGAACTCGGGACCTTGAGTTTTACGCGCTCATGCGCTTAGCGACTGCGCCATCCCGTTCGCCTCTCGGGTCCGTCTATCATTCTCATTCAACCGGTCATCCCGGTCCC
>NNCF01125921.1:1018152-1037187 GCA_002313205.1 Laupala kohalensis | reverse complement strand
TCCCGGGTTCGAATCCCGGTCCCGTCTACCATTTTCATTCGACGTAACATGATTAATATAAAAATTAGTTTTTGACCATAACGTAAATTTGCGCCACAATTTGTTATAGAAACGACTGCACTTCATTCTATTGAATACACTAACTTATATAGAATGCTACATAAATTCATGCTACTAATATATCACTTTTTAAGGGTTGCGCGGTAAAAAATAACTAAAAATAGAACAGTTTACAGAAAGTAATAGTAACCTTAAACTCCAAAGTCACGAAAAAGGACTTTAATTGTCTTCGGAGGTATAAATAGAAGGCATGTTCTCGAGCATGGGTGAAACAATTCGCGCATCTTCTTCAAAACTCTTGGACAGGATTCAACATACTTGGGTCGCTTCAAACAAAATACAACAAAATGTTATATTACACCCCGTCTTGTTGTAATTTCTATACGAGGGCTGTAAAAAAGGATAACCTTTTTGAAATTGCTAATTTTTACGATCCGTTTCACCCAACAAGCATCGCAAGTAGAGAGACCTGCACGGATACCGAATTTAAGAGAGACCTCACACCATCGCCGTAAAAACAGGGCGGCAGTGAAATCGTGAAATGAGAAATTCAACATAGACATGCTAATGTGGCGACCGCTTGGCTAGCCTGTCTGTCTCTTATGCAAAAGACTCCAGAGCTGCACAATTAAATGTGTAAATGTACTGGGCAGCACGGTCGAACCGTATGAACCGTACCCTTCGAATAATTATGCTCGCTTTGGTTTTATAGTGGTTGCCTAAATGGCCCGGGAAAGGATTCTATTGCTAGCATAAGTTCTTCATGTATAAAGGCACCTCATAGCAAATTACAACTTATGGAAGAATTTAAAATAGAATTACATTGTTTACTCCGAAGGAAATAAGTGTGATCAAGTTAGGCTCAACTAATAACATTTCTCCCATAATGTTTTATATTATCATGAGTAATAAAGTCCAAAAATACATTTGTCCGATTGACCATTAATAATACTGTCTTCTCTGTTTCTAGTTGTGATATTTTAAGAGTACCTCAATAATAAGCCAACTCCTTAATAATTGGAGACGCTAATCTTCAGATAAGTAAAATATGTTCTCAATGAAAATGAGAAAATTATCAACTTTTTCGATTTTTTTCAGAATAAAATTATATTTTATGACAAAAGTTAACAGCTCACAATTAACAATTAAAGTAGAAATATACAAAACAAAAACATTTAATCAAATAATATGAAGGAATAAATAAAGCTCTTAACCAAAGGATAACAGAAAAAAGATTCTATTACATCTTTGGTGATTTGTATAACTTATTGTATATAACCCAATCTTAAACGAAAGCTTTAAGTTACTGATAAATGTATTTTATAATATGACATCGCAAACATATGGATAAATTTTCCTGTATGTGAGGTGATTTTTTACGAATTGTTCCCAATATTTTTTACTCGTATCGACAAAACAGACTGCTACAATCTCGTTACTCATTCTCCCAGTTTATAAATCCCAAATACAGCACTAACAACTGCACAGAGAACCAATGAACATATTCCAACCCCCAGAAGAACACATTCGCAGGGGTCTTGGCTTCTCAGGGTACAGGTGCTCGCAAGTCACAACCGACAGCGATGGGCCGCTGCGTTCAGCTTCAGCCGGTTCCCGGGCAATTCGATTGCCCGCGTATTCACCCCTTGTTTATGCAAGCCGCCTGTCCGCCCCCGGTGCCCAATAAGTTGCCTGTAGGCGAGCAGCGGCGGGCAGCCGAGTGGGAACGCGAGACGTGGAGCGAAGAAAGGGGAAGGACGATGGCTGCAACGACAGGAACGACGCGGAAAGTTTTCGAGGGACCGTGCCCTACAGTTAAGTATGGCAACAACACGGAGAGTCGCCGTCCACACAAGTGCGCGCATGTGGGCCGCAGGGAAATCTACTGCCGTAACGTTGGTTGCACTCACGTACAATATTAATATTCGTGAACTTGTCTTATCTTAACGCGAGGCTTTTGGTGGAGGGTGCAGCCCCTGGTGGAGCGGGGGGTTGGGAGGGGGACGACGAGGAGCAGTGGGTGTATTCTATATTCTTATTATGTCGCCGGAGTCTCAAGGCGGCGGCGCCGGGAAAACTCGAGAAAGTTCGCCAAGTTTTAGGGGAGACCGGCGGAATGCGGGCACACGTGCTCTCGCTCAACGAACGCCGAAGGAGCGGCAAGCGGCGTCTCCCGGCTTAACGTATGAAGTGCGCGATGCCGCGCCTCTGAGATCTGATAAACTAATAAGACCAGCGACGGGACCGAAGCAATAAGCGGAGCACCTGCGGGTGAACTGTCAAAGTTGGCAGAGTGAGTTGCACACGACAGGAAAGTCGGTGACAGGCAGCACCAAGAACGGTGGAGCTTTTAGAAACTGTAGGGGGGAGGTGGAGGCAGTGTCTTATGAATATCTCACTTGGTGGCGTGGACGGATACTCGGGCGATGGAGATGTTAGTGGAGTGTTTTATGATAGGTTTGGAACAAAATGGTGGTGGTTTTTGGGGTGACATTCTTGGTGTGTTTCAGAGATGAAAAGGTATTAACAAAAGGAATAGCCTCAACTATGAAAAACCGACGGTACAACCAGGAGAGGTGGTACGAAGAACGCATAGTCGGATGTGTCGACGACAGTGTCGGAGACGTAGGAAGTGAGGTGCGGCTATAGAACAGCTACTGGTAGCACGACGCTTTGTAGACTGCAAGTAATTCGTCTCGAGAACGTGATTGGCGCTAGCGTCGCGCCGCCGCGACAATTGCGCGCGAGATTTCGCGAGGAGGTAATCCCGAGGAAATATCGGCGGGACGCAAAGCACGCTGCTTCGTTGCCAACAGTCGACAGCGACGACGTGCAAGATTAGGTCTCTTCACAGAGCGACGCAGAGTGCTACCGCAGCGCAGAAAGACGGAACACGGGATATACATACGTTCTCTCTGCGACTCCTTACTTCAGCCTCTGCGAAGTTCCCCGTAAACTGTTTTTTATCACTTAGATCACTGTAGGAAGAAAAATTGCCGTTGCAGGAAATTAAGTTTTGGAAATTGATTCGTATTATTTTAAGGTGCACAACACAAAAAAATTCAATAATTACGTTAACATTCGGAAAGAGATTTGATACCCATTTAATAGATTTTGTGAGTAAGAGCAAAAATTTATCCTCAATATTTACAGAAGTTCATTTTATATTCCAATATTGGTGTACTCATAATTAGTCGAAATATGCCAAAATTTGTTTTAATATATGGCAGTCAAATTGGCAACTTTAAACTAAAAAATTACACATTAAACTATATCGCTCATTATATATTTAACTTAGTATAAAAATTATTATTAATTTCATTAAATTCTTTCCTCTATTAGTACCATTGCTTAAGGTAAAGTTTTATTTTTTAGGTTACATTTTCATTGTATGAATATTTTGTGCCACCATGTGCACACTTCATTGTAGCTTATATCTTACATAAATGGAATACAGAATACTTTTAAAAAATTAAATTAATATTTATATATCAATATTTAAAACGTTCTGGTCCCCATTTATCGTCAACGTTGTATAATATCTACATATTTATGTAAAGTTAGTTGGTTCGTTATTCCAACTTGGTTTCTAAACCATACAAGGAACAAAATCAAAGAGAGTACGAAGCACGATCATAGCAAACATATGCGGTACGTTGCGTCTCTAATATAATACGTAACTGAGTTTGTTCATTATACCCCGAATTATCGCAGAGTAAACGAGTCACAATGTAATGCGATTTCCCTGTTTGGTACACACTATTACTAATTAGTGGTTAGAGTAAACAAGATGAAGTGAAATTGAATTAAAATGTAGAAGGGAGTCTATTTGTGTATAATTATTTCGAATATTCATATTTAGCGAATGAAAAATCAGAACAAGTCACAAAAAAAAGAAAAAAAATTGGTAATGTATACTCTAGTTCCAATGGACGAATTGGAACTCGTCTAGAGTAAAGAAAATCATTTCAATTACTAACCAGTTTTTGAACTCAGAGTATGTATAAAGAACGGAAATCAGAAGTAATGTAGAAAAAGGAACACTTTTACAATTCCTTTGTGACATTATCTATTATTTATTAGGTTTCTCACATTTCATCATTATATCCACTCATAAACACATTTTATTGAGTCCGTAAAACCTCCGTGAAGATTAGAAAATCCGAAGAACTTCCCATTCCTTCTATCCATCTAATTATATAAATGATTTTGTCATCCCGGGAACAAAGGAAAGCGATGGGAGTAGTACACATTTTATCCCTCTCCGTTCAAGAGTGTATCTGCAAAGTTCTTCAAAAGCATAGCTTACGGACTGTTTGAAAATTGTCTTCCATTCAAAGAGCACTTCAGAGATATAGAGATGCCCTTACCAACTTCAGTGGAGGTTCTCCAGAGTTTTGTTATAACTCTCACGCGCAAAGGTTAGCTTCCACCCTCAGCGAAATGCACATCCTCCCAAGTTGGCAAGCTTGTCGAGGTCGAAGTGGTGGTTGGTGGAGGGGGAGGGAGGCGAACGATTTCGATCAAGGACAGGGAAGATGGTGGTGGTGGTGGCAGCTGTGCCAAGGTGGTGGAGACGGAGGTGGAGAGTCTACGGAGAAACGGCAAGGAAGCAGCGGCCGGAGAGGCATAACGAGGCGAGTCGAGGGAATGAGAAGGTGAGATTAGGAAATAAAGAAAGCGCGGAGAGGGTGGAGGGAAACCTATGGGAGAAAAAGGAGAGAGGGAGGGGTTAAGGTTGAAAACGAGAGTGCGAGGAGAGAGCTTTTCGCAGTAACTTTGCTCTCAGCAGCAGCAGCAGTGGTAGTAGTAGTGAGACGCCCCACCTTGCGCAGGACAAAGCGGTGCGTGGGTGCCGCAGCAGGAGCGAATCCGAAGGGGTGAGAAACTGCGCACCCTGCTCCTTCGTTGCCATCTCCAACTCGGCACACCTGACCGCTCCAAACACCCCCTCGTCGCCTCCACAACACCTCAGTGGAGGTGGCGGCATGCAGAGGCAGCCACGTAATGAGATCCAGTCGCCCGTCTCCGTTCGTTCATTGCTCCTGCCCCTCATACTCCACCCCCATTGCCCACTAGTTCGCCGCGAAGGGGAGAGGCATTAACGAAGAGCCAACAACAAAGTGAATTTTTTCCTGCAACATTTGAAGGCGCAGCGTGTTGCTTATATTCCTTTCCAACCGTCCTATCTTATGATACGGTTTCCATTTTGCCTTTTCAGCGACCTTTCTTTTTTCAGTAGGAACTATATTTAATGAAAATTCTCTGCAGACTCGGGTTAGCTTCATTGCGGAAAAAAAATGTTACATAGTTGAATTTTTAAGAGGTCAAGCAAATCTAGTTTTTTTTAAATATATGTATTACATAGAAATTATTGTAATTGTGAACGCGGTATATATACGGAAATATCTATTTTACTCGTCCCTAGTGCCGAAAAAGGATTTTCCAAAATTCCGTCCGTCTGACCACACGACTGTGCCCAACGAATAGAACTAATCATATGTGTGAATTTTATTCGTGTATGTGTAGAGCAATATCTCTTATTGCCGATGCTTTGCTATAATCTAAATTTAAGACTTTAATCTAAATCGTACTTTGTATAAGAATATAATTACATATTGGAAATTTATTAAAATTTTACTCATTAACTATTAGGAACAGAAAGAGTAGCTAGATATTCCATCCGCATATGTGTTAATTTCCTTGTATGTTTGGTGTGTACGCAGGACAATTATTTTCCTCTGATGCTCCAGAGTGTCAGAATATTGTTTCTATAGTCTAAACAATTTTTTTTCAAATGAATAATCTAAACAGAGTAAGGATACAATTAAATAAAGATATAACTCCTATATATAACGAACGTAATATATAGGAGACACAATAAATAATAATCAACTCCATGAAACATCTATATATAACACCTCTTATATATAGATGTCTTATATATACGAGTCTAAAATATTAAATAATATTTCAAAATTAACTCCAACATTTTGTTTCTAAACTAGAATACCAAATAGAATTAAGACAGCCCACACCCCACATACTTACACCCTGTACAAAATGGTCATATACACAGCAAGTAGAAGTTTGTCGCATATGAGATGTACATACAAGTTCAGTTTTTCACACTTTCAAGCGACGAACTATGCCAGTTGTAGACTAAACATTTTTCAATTGTTGTTAAATATTTTCTCTCAAATGTTCACGAATGTGGTACCATCTAGAAGATACGACGAAATTTTACGGGAAGTTGTACAAAAATACCTCTCCTATATTTCTTTTTTTCTCATACTGCAATTAAGACCGAGAAACGTATGTGAGAAAGAACATGCAATAGTTGTAGACCTTCTATCATTTAGTTTTGAAATTAAAAATTTTGAATTCTCAAGAACATTACATCGCGAAAACATCTACAATGAGTTATTTTAACATTTTATTGTGTTGTACGACACAAGTGTATATTGAAATTTAAACTTCAATACATCAAATAATATTCCCAGAAGCTACCATATATTTCTTGCATTCACACAATTAAAACCCGCATATTAGCACCCATGCAGTTTAAATATAATACCTCATTCAGAATATGCCAGTAAATTCTAATTATGGAAAACATAAACCGCAGCGTACATCCGAGGGAACACTTCTTCCAGGATTCGTTCCAAAGCCAACACAATTCAGTTCAATTACGCAGAAGCCCGGTGCGCGCATCCTGCCGAGTGGAGTAAATCGCACTTCGCTCCATATGCTCCAATTACAACACACTCACCCTCTCGCCTTCCCTGCTCTAGCTCTGTGATCGCTCACCAACGAACCACGCGAACCGCGAGCCGCTACAACTTTATAGCGACAAAGAGGATACTAATTTGATGGTCCGAATGGATAACGAAGAAATATTTCTCGCCTAAGACTCAACAATTTACTCCCGCACGCGACTTAATTGGGTAATTTATACCCGGCGCGCGGGGCGCTGTATCGCGCGAACACCATGCGGATGGCCGCGACTGTGACGACGCCTGCATGGAGTTCCTCTGCAGCCGCGCGAGCGCCGCCGTCACCGCCACGACCACCGCCATAGCAGCCGACGGCGGCAGCAGCAGGGTGCAAGGGAAGAAAACTGCTCCATGCATCCGGTGGGTGACGGGAAGTCTGGACGAGTTGGAGGTTTGTAATGTTTTTACTGCTTCCTGACATGCGATGAACACGAATGTTGTTTCACGGCGTTATTGTCGAAAAGACACTCACGAGATTTTTATAACGCTGTACAAGTCGGATTCATTGTAAGTTCTATTCTTTGGGTTACATTCTTTGTTTTTACCCACTTGGAGTAAAAAGTCTGATATATTTGAGCTAAAATGTAAAAAGCAATATTTCAATTTTCCAGTTGGAGCTTCTTTATTTTTTAATGTTTGCCAAGTTAGTGGCACCTGTTCAATAATATTACACTACTTACAATTCTTACAAATCTTACAATGATATTAACACTACTAATAGAGTTTTATCATGTAAGTTCTGTAGAACTTTCCATATATATTTTGAAACTGTATTAAACATTGTACCTAATGGAAAGTGAAAGAAACCGAATCGTACCACATGGAAAGTGAAAGAAGACCTGTGACAAGATCAGCCTCTACCGCCTGTAATTATAATATGGTGAAAATAAAATTGACAACTATCGATCTAGTAAAGCAGACAATATTTATCATTCCAATCAAAGTATACCGAGGAAAAACATCAAGGTTCCACTAATCACAATATAAAACACTTTAAAACTTATAAGAATTACAACGTTTCGGTACTACACATTGGTTCCATCGTCAAGTGAATTAAAACATTACGAGCAAAAGCTCAAGTGAAACTAAAAGGATTGCAGCAAAAGATACTCCTTATATATTCAAGTATCCAAGGAGCAAACAACTTATTGGCAGTCATAAAACATAAACACACGAAACAATCAAATGCAAATAAAACATGATCTCCATATAAAATTGTACATATTGGGTAACATTGAGTACCATTTTGTAAATTACTAGTATTTTTTGTACTTATGAGATGTATGACATCTCATAAATGTCATATTTGTAATAATTTTCTTACCAAGGTCTTTGGGACCCGCAAGTTGAATGAAAATGGAAGACAGGCCCGAGAGGCGAACGGGATGGCACAGTTGGTAAGCGCATGAGCGCGCTAAACTCAAGGTCCCGAATTCCAATCTCGGTCCCGTCTCCCATTTTCATTTAACATAACATAATTAATCTGTTTCCTAGCGGAAAGGTTCACTTCAATTTAAGAGATTTCTAAGAGAAAGGTTATTGTTATAAATATTAACCTTATGTTCTTTCATTCTCGTCTGAAGTAGTGTTTTAGTTTATCCAATAAAATACATCCCCAGTATTAATTAACTTCAATATGTGCATATTTATCAATTTCATTGTATTTGTATGCAGACGAAGGTGGCCTGTTCTCGGTGAAAATAAGTTCGTTGTGTTACTTATGTAATACTTTAAATATTTATAAAACTAGTCAAAAATAGTTCCGAAATGTATTTTTCGGATACTCAAGGAATATCCCCACAATATATGCATATACATTTGAGAATTTGATGTAACTAATAATGGTATTTATAGTAAGTAGTAGAATGCATAATTCAGTAATGTCTCTCTCAGAAAGAGCCCGAAGTATTAAACACAATAGAGACTCTCAGGTGAAGATAGAAGAAATTACAACACATGATGGACGGCAAAGATATCGGTAAATTTTTCAACAATCACATGCCCTCACTATCAACGTCAGGCGAAGATTTTGATGAATGGTAAGGGTGATAGCATGTATGTCTTAAAATGAATGCATTACGAATTTCATTCAGAACTTTCACGGTCATGGCGAGATTCAACGCAACTTTGTTGAAGCAGGAGGGATTGAACACATCATTGTTCACAAATTCAAGTGGAATTGGATTCATAGGGGAAACTAATAATGTAATATTTTTATCCTCTCTAATTAGATTTTCATCGAATGAGAAATGTGTTACCTCAAACTAATAGATCTTTTTCGAAACATCTATCATTTCCCAATTAATTTATTTTATCATATGTGATAACATAGTCATAAATCCACCTAATTCGGGACTATTTTTCATTGTGACATAAATCCAGAGTGAGGTGCAGATAGAGCAGATCTCAAACCCGGATTGGAAAAACATTGATTAACTGTGTTAACATATATTTTGTTTTGTAAATGCAACATGTATCTTGCTTAGCGAGTCAGCATGAGCTGCTACATGCAACTCTAAACAGATATAGATAACCTGCATTATCGTGAACATCGCAACTGACCTGTGAAAGACCAGACATACGCTTGCTTGTCTCTTGGGATATAAGGGTTTGAAAATTCTGTTTCAGGTTTTTTTTTTCATTTTCTTTTTTTGCAAACACAATCATATCACGACTCAATACATTTTGCTTAGAATTGATTGCATTTATTATTGTTGTCTAATTAAGCCGAAAATTATTCTTTGTTTAATATGGTGGTAATAACATGTGATAATTATTCTGTTTACATATTACATCGAGGGCTTTATAAAATTGAATAATTACAAAACATTTTTTTGATTCTGCAATGCCGAATATATATTTCACGGCACAACTTGTGGTATGTTGACTCATATATGTATAAGAAGCAAGAACAAGAGGTTATGCATGAATAATCTATAATAATGAAATGATTTTTATGTAATGTCACTGGAATGGAAAACATACAAATTAGTCGAAGAAATTATTTAAAATTTCCTTAAGTATTATTGCAAGTGTAGGACAACGCACGGTTAATTTTGAAATAGAAGAGTAGAAAAAACAATTAAAATAGACTATTAATAGACGTGGAATACTAACACGTATAACTGCTTACTGATGCGTCCACCAGAGTTCAGTTGCTTTACGTGTGAAGGCAATTCACTGAACGTATAGTCTAACTGACCATATCGTAGAAGCAAAATTAAATAAAGGCTTCGAAAAACATTATTTTTAAGCACATAACCAAAAAGTAAAATGAAAACCAAAGAATTCAAAGGTCTTAACTATGCGCTTTGTTTATTAAGCATACCATGTGAAACGTACTTTCCTTCTGAAAGAATTTTAAAATAATTCGCAATTACGTATGAATTTGCATATAATACTGAAAACTGTGTGTATTTTGATGCGTTTTCTTCGAGGTATTAAATTTTTGAAATAAAAAAGTGAAAATTTATATCGCGAATATACAGATATATAAAATACTTATTTTAGAATGTTATGAGGAACCCGGACAGCAGCGGAAAACATCAGCCAGTCGTATGTAAAACAGATATAACAGACTTTTGAGTGATATTTTCAATTATTCAAGTAAGTACTTTCATTCAAATTTGATACAAAGTGAACATTGCCCACCAGTTACCAGTGTCGTACATAAAGAACATCATCTCAAAAAAAGTCTGAATAAACAAAATAAAATCTCAACTTTATTGATACGTCGAATAAGAAAATTAAATCCATACAAAATCAACAAAAATGAATTTATTTTACTTTATTGTTACATATTCTTTTCATATAAACTAATTCTAAATAAATTTCACGTGGTAATGTTTTCAAATAAAGACATATATTCAGTTTTATTTCGTTTAGACGAAGAGTGGGATGTATGTTTTGTTTAACAAGTGACCTTCGAAAAAAAAATCCCACTACAATCGTTTTCTGTTTCCCACAGAACTCGAAGTCACTGCAATGGCTGCGTCAGATCCAAGTGTAAACAGCGCGTCCGGTGCGTCTAAATCCGGCTCACTGTTTACGTCAGCGAAACGCGAACGGGAGATCGCCGGCACGCTACAACATCGAGGAATGCGAACGAACGCAAAAGCCAAGTCGTCCGCAACGCCTCGTATTGTTTACTTCGCCGCCTGCGCCGCCGCTATGCGCAACGTTTACCACTGACGTCGGGTATCGCTGGAGAGAGTAAATTAGAAGAGACGAAGCTGGCGGTGATGTCGGAGGTAGTGGAAAGAGGCTTCCTCACAAGCACGAAGGCGACGGTGGTGACTGTCTGCCTGCATCACGTCTGCCCCACTGATTCTCGCCCGCTGCAGTGCCTCCTCCCACCTCTGATATTAATTAGAGTGCGGCACGTCGGAGGGCTGATGAAGTCGCAGACACCGTGGTCGGCCGCCCGCGATGCGCAATGGCGGTGATAAGCAGGAGATGGGTACCAGAATGAAGACGATGGTGAGGACGGACAACGAATAGGAGAAGCTCAAGACGGTAGGCAATGGAAAGCAGTGAGGATCGAGCACATGGGGAAAGGGAGTGTGATATGAATGGTGAGACAGAATTGGTGAGGACAGGTAGCGAGAAGGTGCACCGAGGATGGGTGACGAGGTAGGTGGTTGCGGACTCCAGCACGCGGGCAGAGAGGCCCAGCTACGTGCCACGCACGCCGCGAATATCAAAGGGCTCGTGACTGGCATAAGGGCCCACAAGCGCGCCTGCCGTTTCGGAACCCATCCTCCGTCCTTGCGTCTCTCATCCCACTACCACCCCTTCACAGGTAAACCCACTCCCTCCACCAAACCTTCCCTTACCCCACGCCGTGCATTGCCCTACGAACGTTCCCTCATCTTCCGCTCCCCTTAACACATTCATTTTTTTGTCCAACAACCCTTCCTTGTTGTGGGCTTTGCGTTCCTCAGACAAAGAAAGACGAAATTAGTTTTTTTTTTGTGTGTGTGTGGTAACGATAGTGCATGCCACTCGAAAATTACAAGCTGTTTCTTTTTTGGGTGAAAACGTCTGTAGACTTCAGGGAAGTTTTTGATGCATGAAATTTCCACTTCTTGTAGAAAGTTACGACCAAAGAGCATTATTTACCTTGCGCTATTCGGAAACCGATTTGCTTCAGTACGTGACGTCAAGGCTTTCTCCGGAATATTCTTAGTCTTACAAAAATTCCAACAGAGAAGACAAACCCAAATCTTGAGGGATAGTCAGTGTAGAAAATCTATGATCTTAGTTTTATGCATGGGTTTGTCATTGATGGGATTTATCAAAATTGGATTGTTTGCTCATTCTATTAATTCAATTCAAACAAAGGAAGAAGATATTGTATACGTGACCTTGTTTATTGATGCATAATATATTTTCCTTGATCAATCAGTGCTGGTTCCGTGCAATCAGGGCTGGTGAAATGTAGCCAATAGATCGATGGTAGATTAAATTGTTTTTGAAGATTCAAGAAACTTCAGAGGTAGTACTAAAAAAGTACCTAAAATGTATCTACAATATGATGAGTAAATGCTTCCTCATAAAACATTAACAATATTTTCTGTCATAAGATTACATCAGCTATTCAGCAGAATGTTTTTCTCAAACCAGGGCTGTCGAGAAGTCATTGTTCGCTGAAAGAGTGATCATCGAATCCTTAAGATATCTTGCTGAAGCAAGTGTAACGTAACATCTAGAAAGTTCAATAATTAAATAATAAGAGATTGACAACAATATTCGAGAGAATTACTAAGATGAATTTTCCAGGGAATTTATTAAGTTCCTTCGAACACTTTCTTAATTATTACCGTACAACGTACATAAATATATTTGTCTTACATTCGTGATATTAATACGGGGGACCACTAGACCGTCTGGGAACGGTGAAGATAATTAAAATGAGCGAGAGAGCCACATATCTAACAGTACAGGAAGGGAAACGTAAAGCGCACGCCGTAGGAGGAGTGGACACCCCTACGCTACAAGAGCCGCGATAATCGATGTCCGCGTCGGAGAAGGAGGAGGTGAGGGCAGCGCCGGAGGGCAAACAAGGGTCGGCCTCTCGGGTCAGCGCGGCCGCGCGCGCGTTCGTCCACCCGCTCGTCCGGAAGCGACGCGCTCGTCCACGCTGCCGCTGCCTCTGCCCACCGCGCACTGTCCCCACAGCAGCGATGCGACCACGCACTCGGACAAGGCCGTTCCGCGCCAGCTCAGATCCGGCGGGAGCGTTTTATTACGTCCCGATTTCAGGGTGAGGAAAATAAAGATGTGGTAAAACGCATGTGATACTCTATTTGTTATGACTAACCTCATGTTACGATGTCATTAGTTCTGCAAAAATACGCGCTACGCTTTGATTCAAGATACACATTTACTCTAGTATACTACTATATTGAAGCAAAATTCTACAATTAAATCGCGAAACATCAAACATTAGAAAAAGATATTGCTGTTTTTTTTCTCTTAATATGCAAGTAAGGGAACCCTCATTTTATGTACCATCAAATGTGTGTCCTCTGCTTTCTATTCTTTCACTGTCATCTGTGAAATATTTGATACATTTCGGTGTCATCACTTGTTGAAGACTAATTTCCCTAAAGATGGCATTAAAACGAAACCCGCCATTGCAATTTGATGGCACGATCCTGGAAAGCATATTTAACTTAGCTTTTGTTTTTCACACAGCAATTTAGTGGATACACATCTCAATTCACTCTATTGAATGCATAATAGTATTGTCATGTTTTTGTCACATTTTACGCTCAACAAAGAGTTGATAAAGAATTAGTAAAAAAACGAACTTTCATTAAGTTTCCATCATTAGTCATGGTTTCCAGCTCGTATAAAACATATATGTAATAGTGGGTATCAATGAATTTAGATTGATTGGAAATATTAGGTAACTCATAAAAAGGTTTCAAAAAGAAATTTCAGACCAATTACAAGTCTCAAAAACGGACAACATTCCCAAAACATCTAATGGTATAAGAATGTATAATTATTTACTCTGATAGATCTTGTTTCTATTATTTTCTCGAAATTTGTTTTCTTATAATACATTTTAACTACAATAAATTGGCGTAAGTACTACAAGATAAAAATATGCTAATTAGATCAAGTAGAGTTTGAGTTCGCAGTGCCATCACGTGTAAAATGCGTCAAGCAGAAAAACAGAAAATTATGACTTCAGAAGTAGGTAAGGAAAATGTATTGAGAGATAGAATTGAGATAAAACTAAGGACATCTTATGCTATATTTGTGGTGGAATGACAATAGAGTTACAGGAACCCTATTCAGGTGAAGGGGTATCATATAAAATCGACTCTCGACGCAAAAGTTCTTAACATTAAGAAACCGCGAGAGAAATATCCAGAAGAAATTAACTTCGGGGGTAATTTACATGACACGATGAAAAACAGTAAACCGTGAAGAAGGGTGAACATAGATCACCTCCTAGAAATAGACTTGATAAACAAAGCAAATAATTCCAGAATGAGATTAAAGAATGTCATTAGAACATCATACTATGAAATGCAGGTGATGTGAAAGTTAAGAATTATTCATAAACATTTACTAAAATAATGTTGTAACGAAAGAATTTAATTCTAGTTTATCCCATAAACTTCTCTACCAATTATTTCACAAATAGACACAAACAATTTTTTTTACGAGTAATGAAAATCATGATTTGACATGATATTTCATTCCTTGTGTTCGTCCAGCGTTTGCAACGTATCTCTATTCTCGACGTGAAGAATCCCTGACTGCCCAAGCCCACCTCGCATCCTCTTATCCAACGGTGTCCCTCACTTTTGCTTAATGAGCTCGTGCGTGATAATGAGCGGGTGCGAGGTGGGGGGCGGGGGGAGTTGTGAACCCGTGAGAGTGCGGGAGGGATGAAGAGCGCTGAAGCAAGCGTTGCAGGAGACGTCGGAGGCGCGTTTATAACAGCGAAACATGCGAAGCCACCGCTGCCGACACTGCAGAAGCTTAAGAGAAAACCACCTGGGAGATTCGAGATTGAGTCAAACCCATCAATTACAAGATGACACATTTTCAAAACAGTGAAACAGTTTAAGACCAATAGTACTACAATTTTAGAACAATGTACAACAAAATTCTTATTGGAGTGAAATATCAAAAGAATATACAGACAAAGAATTTTTATTTATCTACACAACATTATTGCAAAACATTTTAACATTAAATGCAACTAAAGAAAAGGGTATTATTTGATGTCAAGTAAAATTATAACAGAAAACAATGTATATACTGTAACACAATCTTCTTAGAATACATGGAAAAACCAAGGGTAATATATTAAAATGTCCACACAGGAATATGCTTGATGTTTTTAAATATGCATCACACATGTAATATTACTTTCTTAATGTACAACGAATTATATGAACTCATCTATTAACAAATATATTATCCATATCAAAAAGATTAGATAGGATGGACTACATGGCAAATTTTGCTGAAAGAAATACGGACATTTGTCAAGTACGCACATCGTCATGGGATTCTGGGCTCTCAGTCAACTCTCAACAATATTACAGATGTGCCATTCTTTTGTTTGTTTAAGGAATTAATTCATTTGAAGAACAATTATACAGTATAGTGATATTAATTTAGTTTTTTGGGAATTTCTATTTTTTTCTTTTTTTTTTCTGTTACGGTAAAATATTGAACTATTTCTCAATAATGTATCCATACATTTACTCAATTATTAAATCACCAGCATCAAAGTTTTATTTTAAATTTGCCGCATCAAGTTTGTAAAATACCAATTTTAGAACAAAAGAATTACAGAAAATTAAAAATAAGAATGACATTGCAAGCCGTAATCTGAACACTGCCTAGGTATTATAGGAAGTTGTCTCTCTATATTGTCACCATTTGCAAGACATTGAAACCCCTATATACATACGGCATTTAATTTGGGGTGTTGCTAACAGCACAAATCTATCAACCCTGCAGCACTTACAGTGCTTTTTTAAGAACCATTACCTCCGCTCCCTGGTAGATAACTTTGCTACGTTACATCGGGATCTACGTGTACCAACTATTGAAGAAAAAATAAGACAAATCAGACTTAATTGTAAAACAGACTGGAGGCACTTCCCAACCATCTAGCTCTAACCTCCTAGAGAGCAGAACAACTATACCTCGGTTAACCAGAAGATCTCCTTGCCTCCAGTCCTAAAATTATGAATGAGATAAGTAATCTCGATACTGCTTTTGCGACTCTAAATATTTAGATTTTAATCTGGAATGTTCTTCTCTGTGTCATAGTTCCGCAAAAAAGATCTGAAAAGTACCGATTGATTACTTTTCAAACAATTACTTCGTCACATGTATTTGACCATGTTATCATATTTATTGTTCATTCTTTATGGAATAGATTGTAATTTTACATTAGATAAAATAAAAAAATAGAAGATTACTAACAAATAGTTCAACTTCAGCAGCATATTGATTTACTAATGTATCACTCCCGCATTTATTTCTTCTTTTGTTCGAACCCAAGGGCTCACGTGACGAGGAATCCGCATTGAGGCGATAACCGCAACCAAGGCGGACTGCGTTTAAACTCTTAAACATCATGACTGCTCCGCTATCTTCTCTCCAGGCAAAAAGAGAGGCGCTTATCGCTTAGGGGGCGAAGACGCGTGCTATAACGCGAGCGAACATACGACCTCGCGAAGGGAGTCTCTCTTGCCGTCGAGAGGTTCACAATGAGACGCCCGCCCCTGAAGAAATATGGCCTAACGCCACCGACACACCCACACACGCCACACGCGCGAGGGAGGTTCGTTCACACTATGACATGAATCGTTGCATATCTGACATGGCATCGCCGAGAATCCCCGGAGTCATTCGAGGATAACCCGTGTACTTTGTAGAGCATCACGCAAATATTGTTACAGAATGATGGTCGTAATTTTCTCGTGTTCTTTGTAACATCAAGATGGTAGCTATAATTTAACTCTAAAAGAAATACTAAATATACTCTAATATTTCAAAAAACGCTTCATAACTGAGAATTGATTCCTACTGTAAAGTAATTTTTTTCATCTTCAGTATTGGAAACATTTCTATTAAATATGGTCTTAACTCCTTAACGGATTAATAGCTTCCTGTACATCGATGGATATTCGTAGATAATAGGTACACATTTGAGAATCAATAATATTCTGGTATCTCCCATAACACACGCGCGAAAACACAAAATCTATTTACAAACAGTAAATTAGAAATTGAATTCACGAGATGACACCATTAATGTGTCAATGCTTCTTAATATTCAAAGATTATACAGAACTTTTCAATTTCATTAAATAAAAATTATGTGATTTGATGACGAAAGAACCTTCAGATGAAAGGAATAAAAAAATAAATAATGTCAAATTAATAGTATTTCCAAAGAACAAATTGTCAATACTGTTCTTGAATTTATACAAATGAATCAAAGTTTTATCCCTTTCAACGATACACTTTTTATGTCCTACTCACACGAATTCTCATTCAGCCATTTACATTTTGAGAGCTAACAGTAAAACGTTTGAAATTCGAGTTACCTCGTATTGCTGCAGGATTCCTGAGCATCGTACTCGCAGTTGAGAGTTGGAGATGGGAAAGATGTTGGTGGTGTAGACGTCCGCAGCTTGTTCCGCAGTGATCCTCCTCCGACCCCGACCGTCTAGGGCGCCGCAACATGGTCTAGGAAGCCTTGCTCCCTAATTCGTTGCTTAAAGGGAAGGAGGTCGCGAGGGCGTTGCTGTCGGCGATGATAAGACGAGAATCGGAAACGGCGGCGGTGTCTGGATGGGTGGACGACGGGGATGGATTGAGGGAATGGTGGGAGATGGGACTTGACTGCACCGGCACCACCACCAACATCTCCACCGTTACCGCGAGATACGTCGCCTGGGCTGTTGCTTTCATCACGTCTAAAGTGGGTTTTGATACTTTTCCTCCCCGGATTTACATCACAAAAAACGAAGCGGCTCGCTAGGGCCGCATCCAATCTCGCTTATCACGAGCGCCCTCCGCGCTTGGCCTGCCTCGGAGCTGTGTGCCCAGCGTTTCCCACAACCCACTGCTGCTTCGCCAAGTCTCACTTCCAGGTTACGGACTTTTCTTTCTTCGTGGGCCATCTCTCACCCCGCTCCAATTCATTCTGTGAAGCATATCACTCTTTCCATTCCTCAGTCACCATCCTTTCCCAATCAATCCTCACGACCTATTATATCTCCCAACCAGTTTCTACTTCCTCTATGGTTTCCTTTCTATATCACTCTCTTTTAGCTTTCCCCATTTAATTATACTATCCACATATCATTTCCCACATTCTTCACTCCATCACATCATTTTACTCCATTTTTACTTCTCTCTTCAATTCTTTCCAACCACTTCCAACCCTTGTGATCTCCGTCCGCATCATCTAACCCCTTCCTCTCACTTGATTCTTATGACATAACTGTTGTGAAAACAAAGAGATCGTAGATTGCCAAACACGAATGAGCACATGATATAGATACAATAGGAGAAATCGGTGCATTTATATCATTTACCCACCACAGCTTGCACTTTAAAAATAATAATCAACTGATATTTCAATTGTGGTAAATGTAACCCAGAAACCTAAGTAGCTTCAGAATAAATACTTCAAAACTGCTAATCGTTGCAAAAAAAAAAAAGAAATAGATATATTTCTACCTCACACAACTCAAACACAGCTTCCTGCAATACCATTATTATAGAATATGTTATTACGCGCCAAATATCTAAACAATCTCTATTTTCAGACAACCCAGAAATATATTCTCATGATTTATTCCTGCGAGCAAATTTATTTCCACTTCAATTTTAAGAACTTCAAGGTAGGATCGACGAAATCATGACTTACACAGCTAAGTAATCACATATTATTTTAGAATTACATTATCGGTATATCCCTGGTTTACTCGTGGATATAATGTAATTTTTTTACAAATATTCTATCATTAGTCGTTAAGCTGTAAGCTGAAAATGTTAGTCACGAACCCCTAGAGCTAGCGTGGATTACTATTGTGATCCACGGATTTCATCTTTCTAGGGTCTAAGGGTTGGTAAAACGCACCACCTTGAGCAGTCGATTACCTCGTCGCTCCCCCCCCCCCTTTCACCAGAACACAAA
>NNCF01125921.1:968453-1018033 GCA_002313205.1 Laupala kohalensis | reverse complement strand
TATATATATATATATATATATATATATAAAATAGATTTTAAACTTTCTATATTTTATCTATAAATATTAGCTCCTTTTCACTGTATTGCTCATAATGTTGTATAATATTTGTATATGAAAGATATAAGAACAATAATGTGAATGGGTTCACCAGAGGCTATGGTGTACAGAAACCAAAGAAAAAACAAACAAAGAAAGTACTTTGGAAGAAGAAGATGTAAACGCAATTTGTCATACGCAGTTTGGAACCGCTCTTTCGAATATGAATTATTTGTTACTTACGTATATGAAAATACTCGGAAAATATGGAAGAAATGGAATGCTTCAAATGCAAAAAGTGGATGTTTTCAGTCCACCAGCATAGGGTTCGGAATAATTCTGATGACTAAAACACCACTGAATATGTCAAACTTAGATCTGGTTCTTTTTCATGAAAGTACATTGACAATTATCATTACCACATTTTCTTTTCCTTGTATCATTTATTTTACGTTTTTAATATAATATGCCCTTTTACTTAAATTTTTTAGTGTTTCTCTTTTTAAGTAATAGAGACGTGCAGACAATTTAGAAAATTACACTTACTTATTTGTAAAATTAAAACTTGATTTTATTTGTATGAGTATATAAATATATTTCCCCTAAGAGAGTTTTTCATACCAGTAGAATACTCAAAAAATATTTCAAGATAGTGTTTTTAAAACGTTGAAAATTTAAAAAATGTAATATGGATTACGACAGTTATTCATGCGAGAACTCCAGATAATGCGGATAACAATATTAATATTGGAGTTCAGGTTGTGTCAGTGTGAACCATTCACTGGTATTCTTAATCTCGGAATTGATTGGATTGTTCCTTGCTTGCTTCCGCTGTGTAAATTAGTTTATTGTTGTACCGCTTGTTTGAAAATATATATTTGTTTATCTACTTACTTTCATTAGTATAATAGAACAAAAAATTGCGTTTCTTTAAGACACTAGCAATAGGTTGGAAATACAGTAGAACACCGACTATCTGAATTAAGTGGGGCCAACGTCTCGACGGGTTATCAGTTTGGTAGTGCAATACACAATTTTCCGAATATTTGCAATCGGACGCCTTATACAAAAAACAAAGGCTTGTTGTAAAAACGCACTTTGAATCAAACCAAATCCTATATCGGTTCCACAATACATTACAATACCACAACAGAATGGTAAAGCAACGCTCTTTGACGTCGTGTTTATGAAACTCTGATGTTGTGAAGCAGACGTTTTTCAAAAAAGAAAAAAGAACTCAAATAGAGTTCTGTCGTATTCTATTGATATTAATTTGCTGTACTTTGTTCCGTTTAACCAAAATTTAAGATTGAAGGGTTTTGCTGCATATTGTAGAGAGATATAATCTATTTTCTTGAGTTGGCCCATAGGGAATATCACTTAGTTGATTTTCCCGGTGAGATCCTTTTCTGTTCGCAGCACCATCGTAATCTTCTCAAGACCCGTTGCCAAATCATGACAATTACAGATTGTGCTACGCCGTCTTAAATCTCACTTAAATAATATAAATACTTACAGGGCAAGAATCTGAATAATAAAGACCGGTATCAAATATATTTCATAATACATTTTATAGATACACATAAAAAGATATCAGTGCCTTCCTCGTCGATACGATAACTTAGTAGTAGCTACGATGACTTTGTTTAGCGTAATATTTATCCCTTCAAATCTATTTGTTTCTAAATGTGTATGGAATATTCAAAATAGTCATGCTTTTTTCCTTACAATTTCAGGAGGAATTGAATTAATAATGCGGGTTGAAGAACTTACCCCTGTTTCGCACTCCTATAATCTTCACAAGTTTTCTCCCTCACCCCTCCCAGAGCAATAGTGGTAGAAATATATAAAACCTGCTGTAGTTAGTCATAATTGTCCTACGTTTGGTTAAAATCGGTACTGTGGTTTGGGAAATGGAACACACTGATTTACATAGTTCGTTTATATTAACAATTACTAGACACGGAAGTTTCAAAAATTTATCAAAAATGGTTCCATTTCATTTGAGGTACTTTTAAACGGTAAAATATATTTATCGATTAGAAACCGACAAAAGATTAAAGTTGTTCGAATATTGAATGCGTCTAGTTGTTCTATTTGAAACTATCAGGACTTTTTTAAGGAGGACAAATCGATAAAAAGGTTAACCAACGAATCGACAACCCCAGACTCTTTACACACAAAAAAAAAACATTTTTGCCACCAAAAAGAGGACCCGTCAAATTCTGCGATCAATTTTTAAAAACTTGTATGAGTACTTGAACTCAATATTATATCGGATGATTCTGAGATTAATTTACGCGATATAGTGTCTAATAACAGTGGTGGATCTATGGGTGGGGGACTAAGGGGGCTATACCCTGAACTTTTAACAGATAAAATGTAAGTTGATAAATGGTACACTTTGTATAAGTGTTAATAATTGTTATTAGTTATAATTTTTATTGTTGTTATTATTATTAATAATCATATAATTTTTATTGTTATTAATAATCTAATTGTTATTAATAATACTATATTGAAAAATTATAATACCAGACTAATTAAATTAATAATACCGACTTAATAAAATTAATAATGCCATATTAAATACTTTCATAAATAATTGTTATTAATAATACCAGATTTTAAATTATTTATTCGATGTATTTTATTTAAAGGTAATATTTATAAAATTTGTGTTGTAACACCAAAAGTTTGGAAAAAAATGCTCACCGGTTAGTCCCCCCCCCCCACCCTTGATTACGGTCTAGATCCGCCAATAGTAATAAATCACTCTTCGAAATATCTATGATTAATGACAAAAAATAAAGAAATATGATTCAAAAGAAAAGGAAAGAGAGGCGTACAAAGTAACGCTTCTCGCGTTCGTCAAGGGTGTAGTGAGGGGCGCGTCAATGTAGGCGCAAGGGGTGGAGTCGCGAGGAAGTTGACGTCGTTGAGCAATCAAGCGCGAACTAATTGATGCGCGCTACTTCAAAGTTGCCGTGTTTACTCGACCTGTTAGGACAGGAGAGAGGCCTACTTTAAAATATCAACACTGCGCGCCGCGCCGCCGGAGAGAGGACGCGTTGTTGGCAAGAGCGCAGCAGCGTCGAGGCGCCTGCGCTCCGAACCGAGAACATTCATTACGTAAATTCGGACACAATACTGCCGTACACTTAATTAGGGGAGAAAAGGATTGTCAAAATATTTGTTAGTAAGAACAAATATATTGCGTTTTCAATTCTTAATTCAATGTATTTATACAAATCCAGGGTTTTTGTATCACTAATAACTTTATAACAAATCAAAAAATTATATAAATGTGTTGATGTAATGAAACGCATCTGGGTTTTTTTTTCGTCCTTCCCCTTGAGTAAAGCTACTTCTGCTTTTTTCTCAGTCGCTCGGAAAAAGAAGCGTCTTACCACAATTCATTCGGGTCGATTCCGTTCCTATTTGAGAATATAACTTTGAAGAAAAACAGCTTTAACGATTAAAAATGTAGAAATTTGTTATAAGACATTTTACTCCCATTAAATCGATATAAAAATGTTACACTTTTATGTATTGCTTTACAATTGAATTCATATCTCTTTCATGAGGTATCTTTCATATTTTAAACATGAAACGTATGTAGCTTGCTCGAATAAAGCATATAAAGGTTATGTCAAATGTAGATAATTTGGAACGTGGGAACCTGTATTTATCCAGAGGCAGCTATGCAAGCACCATGAAACATTTTCTAATACTCTTCACCCTCCTTATAATCTCTTAATTGCAGTTATTTGATATTGGATATATTTTTAAAAGTTCAAATTATCTTTTAATATGCGAATTGACTTTTAATGACAAACTATTTTGAACTCCCTCATGTCGTAAAGCATGACCATGGAATCTAGAACTATTAACACCCGCAACACCATTGCTGTAAAGGGTTAAAGAAGTTTAAAGAGAAACTAAACGTTATTAATCGATAGAAGCAAATCCACTGTTCGTCATGCCACAGAATTCTTTTTTAGATCTCTTATTAATTCTTTATTCTTTGAAGATTGAAATTAGTTCAACTTTTATATAGAAACTTCGAAGTCTTACCAGCTCTTTCTCCAATCACAATCCTTACAGTAATTTTGATAAATACCTGAGCTTTTGAAAAGTTATCTTAAAGAACTAGAAATACGTATTTTTCTCTCGTGTAGAAAATATATGATAACTTTCAGTTATGTGAAAATGGCAACGAGTCAGGAATGAAACCCGGAACTCCTGCTTTGATTGCAGGGGTGTTAACCACTACACCACCGGTTCGCCTTCCACACCTTTACTCCACTTCCATCCAAACCCTATATTTCTCCTGTATAGGTATGTGTCTCAGGTCTTCCGGGGATTAGGTCTGGGTGGAAATGGTGTACAATATTGTAAGACAAACGGGTGGTGAAGTAGTTATCACCCACCAATCAAAACAGGAATCCCGGGTTCAATTCCCTGCTTGTCGACATTTTTACCTGATCTAAAGTTATCACGAACTAGAAATAGTTTTCTTATTTTCTTATTGGGGTATTTTTTTGTAAAAGAGTACCCGAGATCCCTTGAACTGGTGACTCTTGCGGGGTTCCATGTTCATACGAGGAGATTCATAGGGTGACATGCGAGCGCGAATCAAAGGGACGCGCTGGAGGAAGGATCTTCAAACGCCCGGGAAAATTGGGTCGCCCGTCGTCACCTTCGCCGCCGAGCTACTCTTCCCGTTGCGAGCAGCTAGACGCACCAAGCTGATGGAGCCGTCAGAGGCGCGAGGAGAAGACAGTTTGGAAATTACGTATTCTTCACACACTGTTAAAATTCATAGAGTTCGTGTCGAAGGGCTGTGGCAGTGACGGAGAATCGGACTTTGTGTACGCTTCGGCCTTGACATGCAAATATAAATGTGAGAATAATACGAGTCTCGAATGTATTTTCATGAATTTCTAAAATGTGTGATCCTTTCCGAATCTAGAAACATGTGTTTCGCTCATATCAATTTCTACTTTCTATGTTTCTACAAGATCTGAGCAAAACCTGGAATACTTCTAGTAATTCCTAAATGAGAAGGTATGCACTTATCTTGTTGTACTAGGTTATGATCTCTTAATATTTTTTTCTCACAAGAACGAGCATTAAAGATCTGCTTTTATACGGTAAAATATATCCTTTTTTCAGTAGATCTGATATCATAATGCCGTTATTACCATGTACCAATGAACCAAAGCAATTCACTTTCGTTTCATAAATCAGCCACCCAATTTTGCCCAAAGTAAGGGAAGAAAGTTATTATGCCATAATAAAATCCTAGTTCAAACAGCTACGCATTTTCATCTACATGAAGATTACATCGCAAAATTACCTATTGCTTTGCCAGTATTCTAATTCATAGTCACATACAACATAATATTTTAAGACAATAAAAAACTTTGCTTTTATACAATTTCAAATAGAATTATAAAACTCACCCCGCAGTGTCTATAAAACTCCAACTTTTTCACCCCAAAATTGACCGTTATACTGACACCATATACTCGTACGTTCATAATACATAAATAATATATGGGAACTTTACATGTGGTGCATGTTAGGTTTCTAACAATGTGATGGCAAAATTTAAGGAAATTCAAATTATTGAGAATAATATATCTCTTTTTAATATCACTTACCCGGGAGATATCCCGTACTGGCGTCCATGATACTCTGCACGCACTCCCTACTCGCCTCACTCACCTGCAAAACAATAATTTATGTTTTCAATTTCAAAAGAGATAGCCGCTTGTGCCATTCGATGTATCATATTATTTTTAAACTTGCAACAAACCCATAAGTTGTATGTTTAAAGTATGATTCTCGATACAGTATTAACTATGAGTTTGTTAAAAAACATAAATAATCATTGTGAAAGATTCAATTGAACAAGATACTAATTTTCAGAATGCAGTTAGTAGAAAGAATCTACTATTTCTACTATTATGAGAGTGTAACGTATCGGTCCATATCAAAATCATCTTAAAAACAATTAAAAATTTCTTTGTAATTTCGTTAATTAGTAGAAGACTTATAAATTCAATAACTAAACCATCACATCTGAATACCTTTTTTAATTAAGTTATTATTTAAATAAATAATAAGTTTTTCTATCATAAAAAGGTTGTTCTATAAATGCTAGTATATTACAACTCAATTCCAAAAATAGTTGTAATTACCCGCAAATTTTTTTAAACTATTTTGTCTTTCTTCTGAAGAGCCCGATGGAAAAACCTAAGCAATATGTGACATCGCATTGCAGCTTAAATTACGTAATGCGGAAGCCAGATTTTAAGCGGCGGAATACGATTTAAATGTAATTATTTTCTGCATTCCTTCTCTGGAATGTAAGAGGAGATTCCAACTGTAATGGATCGTACGTCATGAAGGTAAAAACAAAAGGAGGGGGTGCTGAACTGAGAAATGGTTGTTGTTTGCACAGCATTTGCATGAACATGTAAATGCATTAATTCAAATCATTGAACGTTATCCGGTGTGCCAGGGAGAAACTTTGGATGGCATTGAGACATGGAGAGAGAAAGGGGAAATTGAAATGAGGGGAAATTTGTCCGGATGTGTGATTCACTGTTAAGAAGTGAATTCAAGGAATGACGTGGGATAGAGGTGGAACAATCATGCAAGGAGAGTTGAAAAACAAGTAGGTGAGTCAAAACAGAACAAAATGGGTAGGAAAAATAATTGAAAAAACGTATCACTAGAAAAAGCTCCAGGGAAATTGAAACACGGCAAAAGGATGAGTACTATTTAAGGAGATAAACTGGGAAAGAAAGAGCACAACAAAACAAGGGAAGGTTGATAACCACTGGAGGAACCGAGAAATCGCTAAAATAGGCAGCGAGAAGCAAGAAAATTAGAAAGAGAAAATAGTAAAGAACCGCAAAGAGGGGTGAGAGTCAGATGAAGAAGAGGGATGGATGGAGGTGGGGAGGAAACGGGCGCGGTCGGGCGTCGACGGGCCTCCACAGTTCGGCGGTTGCGTGCCCCACAGTCCGGCCGCGCCCCTTCCTGCGAATTCGCGCCTCGCCTTGCCACTTCCTCACCACCGAAGCTCTCCTCGCCCCCGTCACCCACAGAAGAGGCCTCCTAATGGCTGCGTGCTTTGCCAACCTTGGAACAGTATCCGCAAAACGCTTCACTTCACATCAAGACATGGTTTCGCTTAAAGGCGGCTGGCTTTAGCGCCTTCTCCCGAGTTTTTACATCTGTTTTATCGTTATGGAGCTTCCAACATTTTATTTTTTATAGTTAGGAAATTTTTTCCTACCTAGTCACCAAATTATTGTTACATATCAATCAATAAATTCAGTTATATTCCAATATCAAATGTACGGTGTATATTTGTCAAATGCTGTAATGATCTTCTGATTCATTTTCGAAAGTTTGTTAAGTTCGGCTCTCTCCAAAATTAGATCAAATGAAACTTCCCAACATATTTACTAAAGCGTATTCCATATATGAATTCAATATTCACTTAGTTTTACAGTTGTTAAAAAAAATCAAAAGAATGCTCTCTCCTTAAAAGTTCCATTACAAATATGAAGTAATAAAATAAAACAACATGGTATGGAAATTCTGTACAGAGATTTATGTAAATAATGTTCATTGAAACTGATGAAACTTGTAAAAAATTATATTTCAACGCGCAATGTCCCATACACCTGGAGCAACGTTTTATTTAATCGTAATATAGATGAAGGAAAAGCATCATGTGGTCCAGCCAATAAACTTGTATGTTTCCTGTAATCAGATTTCCTATTAGTCACAAACTTGCGGTATCTGTAACAGTTTTCTTCATAACAACAACCAAATTTCTTCAAAATTGAACAGAACTGTAGGATATGTAAACTTACCTCAGTCTTCTTCATACACTTCAGGTGAAATGCTAAGAATTGTACTCAATAGGATCTTTATTTACGTGTGAATAATAGCTTTTAAGATTTCAATATGGATTCTCCTCGCTGAACCCAGCCATCTTTCCCTTTCTGGTATGAAAATGTCAGTTGGAAAATAGCCGACGACAAAGAGAACCAGAAATAATAATATTACTGATATTACATGTTGTTAAAATAAATAACATGTATCACTAGTTCTGAACATTTCCGATGTGAGCAAAAAGATTCAATTCCCATCGACCATCAATCCACTCACACTCCACAACCGACGACTAAATTCGACAGCAAAAATCAGGAATAATAATAATAATAATACATTGCATGTTGTTAAAATAAATAACATGGATCATTAGTTCTGAACATTTCCAATGTGAGCAAAAAGATCCTTAATTCTACTCACATCGACCATCGATTGAGTGTGTACCCATGCATCAAACGTTGAAGCAGCTACTTAAGAATTCTCCTCTGGCAGCACAAGCTCCCTAATGCGTCTATGGAGAGCTAACTCGCGTCGAACCGCATACAGAGGGGTCGTAGGGTCGAGCGAATAGAGGGTTCCGATGGTCCAGTGCCCGGCGGCGAGCAGTGAATATCCGAGACTGCCTCAAGCATCACCATTCCACTTGCCACCCTCCCCGTGTCTCCGTCCGTTTGCAAACACCCACCACCCCGCCACATCAATGGGCCATCCTAATGTCGAGTAATGAAGCGGGTAGGACGGCGATCCTACCCCTCCTCCACCCTTTCCCATCAACCTCATCTTCACCCGGTCCCGAGGGGCACGACGACATTACATGATAATGTCAGCTGTCATAATCAATTTGACTGTGTTGACGTTCACCGAATTATGCCGCTTAATGATTGTTTTTCCCTCTATCACGCGTGGGATCCAAGCGTTAGTGCCATTAGCTGGTGTGAGGACGAACAGCGAAACAAAGTGGTATCCCCACAGCCTGTAAGTGGGTGGGCATCAAAGAATGGACGAGACATATGACGCAAGGGTTGACGTCGACCGGTTGCAGAGATGGGAATCTCATCACATATGGAAAGAGTGGGCGGATGATGGTAGCGCGGCGATAGAAGTCACTCAAATATATGGCTGTAACGTCGGCGCCAAGACATTCCATCAATTTGTGAAATTAATATTTCTTTGCATTAATTAATATATTAATATTTCTTTGCATTTTCCAAGCCGGATGCTTTTAAGAATCTAACAATAAGTGCCCGGTCGGCGCTAAGACGGAAGTGCGACGAACTTGGGACACACCCTAAGCCTCTTCAGTTATTGAGGTATTGTTTGAACGAACACCTTTTACTTTTAAGGAAGGTACAAGTGTATTCGGAGAATGCGGCCGGCGACGTTGACCCACTGGAATTTAGGTGTACCTAAAGAAAAGAAGAATTCTACGATGTAATGAATGAGGTACGTTGCCGAATATAGAACGCTCTGAAAAAGGTGCCAGGTGACGCCCATAGCGGTTCGTCCTCTACGGCGCAGTCTCTGCGTTCCTAGAAGCGGAAGGGGTGACCCAACAGAAGTGTTTGCACGCTGGTGGCGAAGGCGTTGTTATTTGCTGATCACGTGACTTCTTGTACTGTATATATTGGGAGGAGTGAAGATCTTCAGAGACTCTAACGTGGAAGGAGAGTTCTTCAGCACTGAGATGTGACTGAGCTAGTCTAGGTCGGGGAGATCAGATGTTCGTTAGGCTGCTGCGGTAGTCTTAATGAAGTCATTACTAGTTGCGAGTGTCGTATCAGTTAGTTGTCGGGGAAAACAATTTATAATTTGGAAGGTTCAGATAACCTAAGGGTTTTTACAATTTAGTTGTCTTCAACTAAATTTATCCAAGAGTAATTAATGCTTTCCGATAGCATTACTTGTGTAATAACAGATTATTGGATTTATTAATGATTTTGGGAGTTTGTCTCTGTTGTAAATTCAAATGTCTAATTAATTTGTATTAAATTATTATTTATTGTTATTACACGTGTGTTTGATTGCCTGGGAAACTGGGCTGGTGGCAGCGAAGAAATCTACCATAGGGATTGTGGTATTTATGTGGATCCCGCTTCTACCAAAGAAAAATAACATCGCATCAGGGCTTGAGGTGTGATGTTACAATGGCAAATAGAGGAAGAGAAGTAAGGGGGAAAACTGTTCTTCATACCTGCGATACTGTGAGAAAAAGGACTGTGAGAAGAGGAGAAAGGGGTAGAAAAGAAAGGAGTCATAAAGTAGAGATATGCAGGAACTTGATGGAGAAAACAAGATCGTGATGATGAAAACTGACTGACGGATACGCAGAACTAGAAAAAACGCAATAATAAAATTCCAAGTGAAAGTATTGTCCTTGAAATGTTAAGCAGAAAGGAAAACACAGAAAGGAATGTATATTCAAAAACACAAGCCTTTACGTTCAGGCAAGGATGAATTTCTAAACTTAGTTTTGTAAGAAACACCGTATAATACGCAGCGCTCTGTTTATGAAGTGAACCATGCTATCACTTTGTTTACGAATTGTATAAGGTTGCGCACTGTGTCAACGGTAAACAAAGGCGCGCTAGCGTCATGTGTATGAGAGCTATGTCTAGATTAGCATACCCATCTCCAGCTTCAATTGCCTCCATCCAAAAGATTTCAAGCGTTGAACAGATTATCAAGACAGAATCTGACATTTTTTAATAATTTATCAAACTAATATAGACCCTTAATCTTCACGTCATTAACTATCGAAGAACAAGTACTAAAAGAAAAATATATCTTACGACTTTTCTTGGACGATCACAAAATATTTGTAATAATAAATATATAGCATGAACATTTATTTATATGAAACAAATGCAAATAGTAGACCAACATAGAAATCAACATTAACTCCTACAAATCAACATTAACCCCTACAAATCAACATCAACTTCTACAAATTTAAGAGCCCGACTGAATTATCATAAACCATTAGTTAAAACCAATTTCATTATATTCGTTTAGAAAGTGAAATAAGTTAGTTGTCTCTATCACATCTAAAACCAGTTAAAACATTCATTATACATTGTTTATTATTTCCCGCACTTAATACTTCATTAAAGACATTTTCATAACAAGGAACTTTCAAAATAACCTGTGTTCCTGATGTACCTTAAGATTCAGAATTTACATTAAAAAAGAAAGATAATCGTAATGGTAAATAAAATTCAAATTCTAGGTTCACCCATTGATAACTCAACCATGATAGAAATGATAAATGATAAAATATTAGAAGCAAATGACTCCAAACTTACATCAAATTCTCAATTCCCTCTCTCCGATTTGTATCGAAACGATCTGCAATTAATTTATCTTCGAAAGTTTTTCCGAACGTCCTCAATGGTTCTTACTTCGAAATGAAACCAAAGAGAAGATATTTCAAATTAAATTGCATTTAAGGTCTTTAGCAAAGTATCAACTTCAAGGGGGAAATCTGTCGTCCTCAGCTCTGGAATACAGCGCTAAGACTTATCATTAATAGCAGTTTTAATAATAAAACGTTCGTCATACCGAGCAATGGTAATGAAGTAAACCAAATTTTATATGGATTCATGCAAATGAAAATGAACAAACAAATTTCAGCGAGAATTGAAGAGAAGAATGTATCAATTCTCTTTTCCTATTTCAACTTTCATTTAAAATTGCTGAAATCAGTGAATCATGCAACTGTACATAATTTGTGCAACACGTGAACACGCCAAACATACGTAGTGTAGTGTTCATAATATTTTAGAATCCTCTCACGCAATATCTTTTGAACATCTTTATCAGAACTGCTTTATCTCTGAAGATATAAAGCAGTTCTCTTATTCATTCTATAAAATAGTTTCTCAAAAATATACTACCATGCAAAATACCGTAACTTTGATTCACTCAATAGGGAAACGACAGGAAAATAAAGTATCATGAAAACAAAAGTAAGGTTCTGAGTGTAAATATTCCTCATGTTATATTGATTTTAAATGGTAGACGAGGACGGAGCATTAAGCTGGAGGTCCCGGATTCAATTCTTGATCCCGTCTCTTATTTTTATTCAACATGACATGATTAATCTGATATCTGGTGGTGTGGTTAACCACAATTTAAGTTATTTATGTATATTTGTAAATATTCTTGTTGATATGTTCATACACGAAAATGTCCATGGAAACTCCATTAAAATTGAATAAATTACAGCGTTACATGTGTCGTACAGAGAAGGTATCACACTCTCAATCGACTTTTCTAAACGATGACAGTACTTTCTGGGTTCGAGAAAGCAATATATGTTACGCCCATCGAAATTTGTTCCGCGACCGTGGCGTTATCTCACATCCTGAAACCGTCTCAACCTCACCTCTTAGTAATGGTAGTGGGAAACGGATGAAGCTGATTCGAAGGAAGCAGCATAGCATCAACTACTGTCTCCTGCACTGCTGCTCAATTAACGGGCCATAATACAGATGTAAACCACAGAGGCAATTGTGACCCAGTTCGTCCCAGGGTGAGTTTCGAACCGGAAACCGCAGCTAACAGTCTGAGCCATGAAACGCCAGCGCGGGCAAACGTCTCACATACGTTAAGATAGTTCTGTCTCTCTCGACGACGGAACGTGCCAAGAGTGGTGTTGGCGGACCGCGGTGGAGGAGGAGGAAAGAAGGAGGAAAAGTAGGAAAAGGAGGAGAAAGAGGGGAAGGAGGATAATGAGGAGGAAGAGGAGATGGAGGAGGAGAAGGAGAAAGAGAAGAAGAAGAAGAAGAAAGAGAAGGAGAAGAAGAAGAAAGGGGAGAAGAAGAAGAAAGGGGAGAAGAAGAGGAAGTTAAAGAAGGAGGAAGAGCAGGAAAAGGACAAGAAAGAGGCTACGTCGGCGGAAGTGCTTGTGATTGTGGTGTAGGTTGCGTCTGAAATGAGCACGACTGTGCCAGCGATCAAGAAACCGCACTTGTCAGTCGTACATAATACACGCATTGTCAATGACGGAACGAAGCTATGAGCTCTTCCCCAACCCCACCCTCCTATTTTCAATCTATCGTTCACTGCAATGCAATTTCTATTGAAATCTCTTCATGTCATAGATTTTTCTACTCTTCACCTTACCACATTCCATCATTCGACCCCTGTATTTTATCTAAGACAACGAGGAACAACATTCTCTTAACACTGTTATTCTACGGAAAAGAGAAATCAGCATATGTAAGTGTGGAACAAAAATGCAGTTAACTCTTAAAAACACAAAAGTCACACCTATTTGGTCGCTATCTCGGTACTTTATAAACCATGTATTCGGTATATCAGAGGATTGAGAGTGATTGCAGGTATCTCTGAAGTTGAAACAACAGTTACACGTGGGCGTCGTAACTACATAGCAATGTCCATTGATACTCCATGAATATAAATGTAATATGAAACGCGTTCCAACAGAATTTTACAATCTAACATCCCCTGAGTGACAGGTATCAGGAATGTTGATTATATTGCTTCGATGAATGCTATTTAAAGGTAAAATAAGATCTCAAAAATGTAAAATGAGCTGAGAGTCTTGTAATTTATTGTAATGGATTACACTTGTATACTGAAATCTCGCCTCAGAAATAATACATCCTAAAATGAAAGTTCGACCGTGTATTTGATACTTCTATCATTACACAGATCAGCATCAATAACTGTATATCTGCACTTTAACGATTTAAGATGACAAAATTAAAATAATGTTTAACTAACAGGGTGTACCAAAAATAATCATGAATAGTATATAGTAATTCTATAGTAACTATAGTTACTATATGGATTAGAGTTTAACTCCTTTATTGTATTTAGACTGCTCAAGAAGAAAGTAACATTTAAAAACTTTAAAAATCTCTCCAAAATAACTACAAGTTTACTAATCAGAATAACGTGTCTGCGAAAAACTTAACAGTGTCTCACATAATTCCAGTTATTAGAACTGCGTCGCTCTTACGTGCATCCCTGACATAGTGTACCTCCAAAAAAGATTATGTGAATATGGAATGTCACAATCTTGTCAGGAGTTAATTCATGAGAGGCGTGAATCCAAAATTCAAACCAAGAAATTCAACAGTAATGGTATGCATACGATAAACCCGTTTAGCTGAGGGGTAAGCTGAGGGGAGATAAGAAAACACCATCTCTTCCCCAGTCTCAGGCTCTCGACTCTGTATTTATTACTAGGAGGTACAAGAACACGAGTTTCTCATCCTCTTAGTGGGAGATAGGGCTTGCGTCAAGTCGAGATGGTAGAGGTAGCGAAGGCGGCGGCGTGTCGGTGACGTGGACGAAGCAACGTACTCGTCTTTCCACACATGCGCCACAACACATAGTACACACACACGCCAGCACGTACTGTGTGTGAGGCGTTGGGAGAACTTCCAGCTTCCGAGACACGCGTATGTACCCACATCTATATCCCGTTCTGTCCATTTAGAAGGAAGACAAAATGACCCCCTTGAGAACAGAGAAACTAAGCAGCGAACCGCCTTTCTCCCGCTCTTCCTTTCCTCTCTTTCTTCCTTCGGATCTTTACTTCCACCAAGTACAATTCACTCGCCCACCCTCCATCGCCAAACAAAACTCATTGGCTTTATAGGGAATAGGTAGAACTATATGTTACGTGAAGGGTATGGGCGAACAGTTTCTTTGGGAGGCTGTTATCAGCTCGGTTGGCTTCCAGCGTGGGTGCGCGCGGGGGAAGAGGGATGGCGGGAAGAGAAAAGGCCTGTAGTCTCAAGGGAGAGGGCCATCATTGGTCGGCAACACTAAGAAGGAACGCTGCAATATACAACTCGAAGGGTGGGAGGGGCTAACCAGAGTAAGGACTGAGAGAGAGGATATGGGAACGTGAGGTTGGTAGGGATGAAGTTCGCGTGGAGGTTCAATCGAATGCTGCTGGGTGGGACGGGAGGAATGCTGATGGACCGATGAGAGCACTGCAGTCGAAAGAGAAGTGCGAAGGATTTTACGAAAAACAACAACAGCAAACAGAGAAAACAAAATAGACCATGGTGAGGAGAATATTGTCGGGAAGGAAACGAAAATAAAGGCTGGGGAAGAAGAGTAAGATGTGATTGTTGAATACGGGAAGCGCACCACTAGCTTAGAGATCAGAGAGACGGAGGGAAAAGTTCCGGAAACTTTGTTAGTCAAAAGTATGAACGTATAAAGCAACTTTGTTGCACTATCAAAGTGCTCGAGAGGGAAGATGCTGAGGAGTTATAGGGTAGGGAAAGTGCAAGAGAGACAGAGAGCAACGCAGATGGTGGAAAGCAGCCCGATGGCGCTTTACGGATAATAGGACAATTGATCTGTAATTTGCAAAAAATACCAACTGCAATACATTACAGGAAAATGTTCCTCTAATTTAATAGGATTAAGGATGTTAAAATATATTGTAGAGTGCAAATACTTCTCATATCCCTGCGAAACAGATGAGTTAAAAATCCGAAGTGTGGATCATTGGATTAATTCTCATTTGTAGTACACGATCCATGAATCTAAAATGAAATCTGCGAAAACTACTAAATATATCGGGAGATCATTACATTATTTCTGCATTGTAAATTAATCAATGTATAAGAATTTACAATTCCTAACCTCTTTGGGATGACTATCTCTTGTTGCTATATAAAGGGACACAAAATACTTGTAGTGTGAATAAGTAACACCTACACTCTCTGACAGGTGACTTGGACTTAATGGAGCAGCTATATGAAACACAACTCGGTAAATATCGGATCAGTTAAATTTTTATTGATACAAATTCCAATGTCTCAAATTTAAATCTTCATCAGTAAGACAGTAAAACAAATATAGCTTGACAATAAGAAAGAAAACTGAAATATGAAACACTGAAAAACGTATGGACCTGGAATATTTGGAATGTTAGGGATATAAATAGGCACCATGTACATGGTGAATCGTGATGTGGAAAGAATGTGAACCATTAATTATATTGTATGGATATTGGACACTCTTATACCTGATACGAAATCCTCAGCGGGATAAGAAAAAATGGTTTGTGAGAATAGCATTTAGTGCAGCAGAGAATAATTTTCGTTTAGGACCCAGGGAGAGAATTGTCTCACATTCTGTTAAACTATAAAGGATTAGAGCAATTTTTTATAATTTTTATTTCTTTAGTACGTACTTTAGTTTAATTAACGTACTTTGTTTGAAGTACATGTTAACGATTCAAATAAATTAATAAGCAATCAAAGAAACGAAAAATACACACAGTATATTGAAAATTTTAAAAAATATTAAACATAAATGCCCATCTATACTAATATACAAATGTGTAACGCGATAGCGTGTATGAATGTTTACTGCATAATCACGATTAAACCACTGAACCGATCGTGATGAAATTCGGCACGGAGATATCTAAGATATCCAGAATGAACTTAGACTTAGTTTTATTTTCTAAATGTCTGATAAAAAATAGAAATGTTTTTTGACAATAAATGTTGATAAAATCGGAAAAAAAGATTTGTTTACGTTGCCTAAATGGTATGAGATAGGTGACAACTATGAATGACAATATTGTTTACCTCAAAGAGTTGTACAAAAAAGTCGGCGACAGCATATGTCTATCTACAAAAATTAACCTAAATTATTGATAAAACATTAAAAATAGAAATGTTAAAATACTTCAATTTTAGGAAAGAAAAAATGAATCATTATCAAACTTAATTATTTGTTTTGTGCATTTAACAAAGATCAAAATCGTCTTTAAATCGTAAAATGTCAACGAATAGTTCAGATTTTACTAGAATTTTAATGAAATGGTGCAGCCGCGTCACTCCTCGGAAGCGAATATTTGACCGACGCAGCTCCCGCGAGATGGTGTAGTGTTTATAGTCAAGTTTTGTATTAAATTTATATTATTAGGAATTTCAAAAATTAGGATGCTGTGTATGTTTGTAAAAACCGACAAGAAAAAGTATTTTGACCTTACAATATACACAGACTTTATTTTCCCCCGAGTAAAAGTAGATTAGAGTAAAAGAAAGATCCCAGGCAACGCCGGGTAAACCACTGGTTAACTATATAGTTTATCTTCAGCAAGAATAAAATCATTTTCCACCACTTCTTACGTTACGTGAATTCGGCAATCCATTTTCTTTTCTTATCTAAAATAATCTCGGAAGAAAATTTATGTAGTTACAGGACTGAAAAATTTCATTCAATCGAAAACAACAAATAAGAGAACTTTTGTGAAAATTTATCAATCTAACGAAGTAAAATAATGAGGTTTCATTGTATGACAGCATAGTGAAACAACTCACCACGTTTTAACAATACATTTTATTACAACATCCTTAATAACTGCACTTTTGGAATGAATATGAAAGATATGATGAAATGTAATAACTTAAATAAATCCCGTTTAACAGAAGATCCACAAAACAGTGTGGTAATACTAGATTTTACTGGGATTTCTTACAGTCGTATCCAAAATCTTTGAAACAAAAATTAAGAAAGGGAAAAGAATCCAGTATCTTATGCACCATAATCGTGAATAAAGTACGAAGGTGAACATGAAACATATTGCACTGCGCCACTTTCAAGCCGTTTGCTCCTTGTTTTCTTTTATCCTTAGTGAAAACCAAATTCCATAATCATAAAGAGAACGACGATGTACATGTCTGCAAATGATAACGCGGCCTTTTCCCAACCCTTCGTTGCCACGTAACAACGCAAGCGGCCGACACATTTCGCGCTCTCTAATTACCTCTCTGATGGTATAAACGCGCTGCGAAAGTTAGGTCTAGTGGACTACGCGAGGCCGCTTCCAGTTATTTTAAAAGGCGTACGAAATGGCTATATGGAAATAACAAAAGAAAATGGAATGCTGGAGAATGAAGAAACAAGTGAGAGAGAAGGAAAAAAGAAGTCACCGTAAAAATTGGAAAAAATGAAATGAGATTAAAGGCTCAAGAATTCTCATGAATAGAAGTTGAATAGAAGGAAGTGTTGCAGAGAGTATACAAAGAATATGCGAATTTTAACGCAAGAATGAGAGGGAATATGAATGGAAGATACGTAAACGAAATTAAAGATACAAATAGGGGTATGATGTTCATACCATTATTCAGAGTCGAGATAAATATTTAAAATATTCCAAATAAAAAAGATAATGAGAAAACATGTTTTGAGAAAAGGACTATGTACATAGTAATAGATAAGAATTGCAAATATGTCCAAACAGAAAAAAAAATTCTTTAGACAGACAATAGAAAACTAGGAATAAGAAAATAAATCAAGGAACAAAATGAATAAAAACCAATACAATTAAGGGTAGCAAATACTCGAAAAAGTAAATAAAATAGTAGAAGAATCTGTAGGAAAACGTGAAATTGAAAGGAAGTGACTTCACCAAGATAAAAAATATAATAAAATGAAATATGTAGAGAGGTAGTAATATTAATATGAAAATAACGTTTTATGTAAAAGAAGGAGAAGAGGCGTCATGGAAAATAGACGAGAGAAAAGTAGATTAATACAGAACCTATAGAAGAGAGCAGTAGGGTGAACCTTGCATGCGAGTGGAATCCAAAGTGGAGATTTCGGACGGAAGAGAAGGAAAATGCCGCTCCAGTAGCAACGGCAGCAGGAGGCCAATCTCACGTACGGAGTATATAAAATTTCCTGATATAATTACCAGGCACCGGGTGCGCGCTGCACGGAACCTCGCTCATTACCCGCGACGCCCTCCCTCCCTCCTCATTCCCCTTCCCATCGCTCAGGGCGACCAACCCCTCGACGTCCCCTTAGTGGAAGGTTTAGTTTCTACTTCTCTTCCTCTTTCCTTCTTGAATATCTCTCTCTTTGAATATTCTACGCCCTCATATGTTTTTTTTTTCATTTCTTTTCATTGTATCTAGATAATATAATGCTCCATTGAATAATTTGGCATCTATTCTAAATTGGCATGATGTGGTTCTCTGAGTCTATGTTTCAATTTGGGAGTTTCTTTGTATCATATTTACCCGAATGTTTTTTTCTTGTTCATAACAAAATACATTCATGAGTTTCTTTCAATAAAATTTCTCCCTTGGTTCTAAATTGTTCTTGCTGTTTCATAAATTGCTTTATCTCTTCTTTGATAAGGCACGCGTTTTGACATATTTTATTCCTGCATTTCAATTCTTTTCGTTAAAATATTAGGTAAATATATTTCCTCGGTATTTTTAAAGAAACGTGTATTTCTTAATAGAATATTCATCAAACAATAAACAGAAAATGTTACTCGTTTACATTATATTAAAAAATCTTCAAAATTTAGTTTGAAATACGGATATTGTCAATATTATTTTTAAATTATAATTTGGATCCCATTTTTATATTTATCACAAATATTGTTGAATTGAAAGCAATAAAGAAATAATACGGAAGATTTCTAACACTAAGCAAGATGAGACTGTGTAAAATTTGTGAGATAACAATGTATTAATGGAAATATTTTCAGAATATCAAGATTGCATCACTGACAAAGTTCCCTCAAAACTTTTAAAGAGCATACGTTACTTTTTAATACTTTTAAAGTTAAAAATAAATTAAATAAACTTTAACAGATTCTACTACTATTAACGTCAATTATGTAATCTAATTAAATAAATAGTTAAAAACTTACGACCTTTTATGGACGAACAATATTTTTATTTTTTGTTAAGAACTCACTATGTTTCGACGTGAATTTACGCCGTAGTCAGGTGATTAACTATTTATTTAATTAAACTTTAACAGAATAGAAATGTCTATTTTTGAAGTGAAGATTTAACAATTTTGAAAAAAAGTTTTATTACTTCTTTTTTCTAATTACTTTCAAATTTTGTTTGAAATAAAGTACATTTGTTATTTCTGAAATTTCGTACGCTTGTCATTTTGTGAACCTTGTGCAACCAGATTACACTAGTGAAACTGTGTGATAAGATTAGTGGCATCTGCGCGAAAAAGAAACATGCAATCAGAGATAATTCATGATTGGAAATATATAATTAAAATAAAATCTATTCAAAGAATTCAGTATAATACACATTCAAAATATTCAAAATTATTCGTAATCAAAAAGTCGAAGAGTAAAGATGCATTTGTCGTTTGATAAGACCTTGAGATGTTGTTTAAGGATATTTTACAAGAATACTTATAACTCTGTCCTAGTTACGATAGTGTCTATAATTAAATAATCCATTTCATGTACATTTTGATAGAGAAACTATTTTCCTATTTAGCAATGAAACTATTTTTGCGAAACTATTAAATAAAACTATTAAAATTTAAATTCCACTACAATTAACGTACACAATATAATATAATTAAATAAATAATTAAAGACTTATGACCTTTTATGGACGAAATATATATATATCTATATATATATATATANTCTTCCGATCTTAAAGAGCGCACAACGTTTCGACTTCGTTTTAAGTCGTCGTCAGACGATCAAATAAAACTTACGACCTTTTAGGGACGAACAGTATTTTTATTTTTTGTTAAGAACTGAATTATAACAAGAATTATTGAATTATAACAAGAAACATAACAACAGGACAATTGAACATGATCAAAAATAAATATAAACACAAAATATGTTTACAAAAAAATCAGAAACTACACAAACATGTTATAATATTGTATTGTATAAACCAGATAGTTTTCAGTGTCTGTGCGTTAACTCAAACTCCCTTGTGAATTTTTTATAAATATCATTTCTGATATACAACGATTGTAATAACTTCTTTGTCCAAAATTAATGTGTTTTTCCGACCCATCAAGTGATCATTATTAATGCAATATGAGGTAACTAAACTTTGTCCAACTGTTTTTAAATTTCGTTTTTGCTCCTAGATTCTAGATTTTAACCCTTTCTTTATTTGAACTACGTAGCTAGCATTACAATATTTACATTTTATATTGTATGTATATTATTCGTCCATAAAAGGTCGTAAGTCTTTAATTATTTATTTAATTAAAATTTAAACAATATTTAACAGTGAAACTATATTAAACAGAATAACAAAAGTTATAATTCAGAACATTATGCACAATCTATTTATCTTTGTTTTGTATTTAAAATCTCTTTCACGTTCGAAAATTTCCTTTATTCTTCAAATTGCGCAATACTCGTTTATGTGAAGTAGAATGTTTGCAAAAATAATTAAAGGTGAAGTGATCCCACATCGAACTTTAATATGACGCATCAATAAAGATGAAATGTATTTAATGATGTTGGATTTTGGATTGTCTAATTGCAATATCTTGGCCTCTCCTCAATATCTTGGCAATATCTCTCCTCAATATCTTGGCCAAAATGAGGTGATTAGGGGGAAGAGGAGGACTGAAGGGTCTAATCACGACACATCATAAAAAAGATTTCAAATAAAAACTAATAAATATTGCATGATCACGTTGTATCAGTAATTCTCATGAAGGTTAAGACGTTTTCAACTGCTTCTATTCTCAAGTGTCTTTGAAAGTTTTCTGCTATATTGATCATCGTACTTACTGTGTGTAACGCAACCTGAAAGTTGAACACAAACGTCAAATTTCGTCGCGGCGTTCAATGGATATCCCCGTTAACTCCAGAGAATAAATTATTCCTCACAGCCATTTCATATCTTCGTTTACTCACAGTGGCAGTGTGGTGTCAACGCTTGCATAAACCGTTCGTTCGATCGTTTGCCTCCTGCAGCGCATTCATCAGGAGCGAGTGGTGGCAGCGGTGGCGGCGGAGACCTCTCACGCGAGCGGTGCCGAAGCGACGACGGCGCCTTGCGGGACTCCAGCTCAGCGCCGCTGCATCGCACGGCAGGGGTTCAGCGCCGACGCCACTGGCGCCAGCTATGGGTAAACACGACGGAACTGTTTTCGATGACGCGAGCTCTTGAGCAACTAGACGCGATACCTGCCTCCACGAGGAAGATAAACTTCCTTTATTAGCTGAGAGAATTGCCCACCCACAAATTACTACAAAATTTATCGGATGCAGCTCATTCATTCAGCATTCTCTAAAGAAAGGCGAATCGTTATATATCGACGTATTAGGATAATTAGTATGCAATATTTAGAAATATACAATAGTTTATCATTATCGACGTATTATCAATATACGATTTGAACATTACTATTCTCGTTTAGTGTTTCGAATGTTTGCTATCGATAAGAATCGCTCCTCTTCGTCATATCCTTAGTACTTAGCTACCATTACCTTTTACTTTGATGAGTTGAAGCTTGAAAATAATAATAAAATACTTCAACATAAATGCTTTACATCTATAATTCCATGTTTTTAATTTTGCAGTTTTTCTTTCAAATTCTTCTCTAATAGTGTTCCAAGACATTTAAGCAGTTAAATATTATGCTCTAACTTATTACAGCATATACTTGGTGGTGATTACAGCATATACAAAGTGTTTTAACCACGCTTAAAACACAATTCATTTCCCTGACTCTATTCCAAAGGTTTAGAGTTCTATAATAATTCTATAGTTCTATAATAATTTTTTTCCAGTATATAAAAATTATTTTTAATATACTGTAATTATTTTTAATAAATATTTAATATAATAATAATAATTATTAGCCATTTATTATTTGAAAAGAGAGAAATAACTCAGATACTCCAATACATTGAGCTCATTATGTCAAGCTGGAAGTATTTTGACGTAATTTATTTACTCGCTACTCCTGACATCTAACTATTCTACCTTCCGCACTTCTGGAGTTATGGTTTCAATTATTTAATTCTTCAGGGTTTTTCTGGATAAGACGCAATCATACATTGTTTTCTACTATACTCGAGCTATCCTTATCCTCTTATTCCGTCATTTTATTGTTTGTTAAATATTGTAAAGTACACAAGGTATGACATTCGAACGTTAACTCGACAAAACTGTGTGAAGTTTTCCTCGTCTTTTCCTGACCAATCAGAGTTTTGTACCATATATTGACCCTAACCCAACTCTCTCGTCAATTTCTTGACCCTAGTATGTGGTTATGTGAAAGACCATACCAGATGACCCGAACCTTGACAGTCATTAAATAATATAAATAATGCATTAAAATCGATCACTAGTATCTTGTAGAGTTTACCTCAATCAAACGAATTCAAGCATAATCAATTGCGAAGAGTGTGTACAAAATTTTAGTTCCACTGTGTTTGAGATCTGTCGCACTGTATGACATGCCGCTCGCGCAGAAGAGCGAACCCGAACATAAACAGCCGCCACGTGTGCACGCAGACTGGCGTCGTTGTCGTCGGCCGTGACGGAAAGGGGAAATGCAGTAAGAGCGCCTCAGTTACTGTACAAGGAACTGTATATTTTAAAAAGATTGCACTGAGCTCAATCGGAAGAGAGACTATAGCACTTAGTTATATTTTTACCTAGAGAAGAAAAATTACGATTGAAATATATATGAATAATATAGAAAATTATGACATATTACTCACACTAGAACCTGTATATATAATGCACATATACATTTCTAGAATGAAAAATATGAAGAGTGTTTAATAAATAAAATTGCTGTCTAGCGTAAAAATTATTTATTTACGTAAACATTATATAAATAAATGTGATATCAGGAAATAACATTTACCCAAACGAAAAATGAGACCTTAAATCTATAAGTATCTGATATAATCTGTAATGCAACATCCAGAGAAAAAAATCAGTACAATCATTTGACCAGGCATATCATGTCAACAAATCTGATTCAAAACATAAATCCATAGCAATATTCAAACAATTAACTTTATCATACCATCCAGAGCAACCAGGAAGACAGTTAATGAATTAGATGACGCTCCTTAGAGAAGTATATAACAAAGTGTTTTAACCACGCTTAAAACAGAATTCATTTCCCTAACTCTATTCCAAAGGTTTAGAGTTCTATAATAATTCTATAGTTCTATAATAATTATTTTTCCAGTATATAAAAATTATTTTTAATATACTGTAATTATTTTTAATAAATATTTATTATTATTATTATTATTATTATTATTTTATTTCATTAATACATCTCAGCTTCTGCTGGTATAAATAAGGTACGGATACAAATCAAGCACACTTATTTACTCTTGGCTAAAGAATTCACGCACTATTCGTGTCGTATTCAAAATAGCTGCCTTCTGGAGAAGAATACACACTTCTCTCCTTATACCGAGGATCTTGAGACTCTCATGTAGGGGTTTAGGGATAACACCAGTTGTCGACAACACAATTGGTACAACATATACCTTACTAAGCTTCCACATCTTTTGATTTTCATCACTTTAATCAGCATATTACCGTTTCTTCTCAGCTATGGTGTTCTGGATGTTGTGCGCATTAGGTACCGCTATGTCAATGAGATATGCAATTTTCAATTCCTTATCGCGCAGAACAATATCTGGTCTGTTATTGGGGATACATCTATCAGTTATAATTGACCTGTCATAGTATAAAGATACATTGTTGGAATCTAACACAGAGGTTACTTCATACTTATAATAAGGCGTTTTACNNCTTCGGTGCAGAGTTGACACTAGTTTCTTAAGGTGGAAATAATCTCTCAACTTCTGGACCTGCCTGTTATGTAGATTTTTAATATCGATTAACCCTCTTCCTCCTTCTGCTCTTGGTATTGTTAACCTAAGTGTACTTGCCTACGGATGGTGCTTCCTGAATTTTGTCAATTCAACTCTTGTTTTTCTCATGATATTTTCCAGATCAGTATCTGACCATGATATGATACCAAATGAATATGTCAAAACAGGCACTGCAAATGTGTTGATTGCTTTAAATATATGTTTACTATTTAAGTCCGTTTGACGTATTTTCCTCACTCTTAATAAGTACTCTTTGGTAAGTGACTCTTTCGCCTTTGTATGATTTATTTTCTTCCCTTGAAAGTATCCAAGGTATTTATAAAAGTCACCCTCGTCCATTGCTTTCATAGATTCACCCTGGTTAGTCTCAAATCCTATAAGTTCATATTTCCCTCTAGTAATATTGATGACTTTGCATTTGTCCAGACCAAATGTCATGTTGATGTCACTCGAGAACTGTTCAACTTCTCTAATCAATTCTTTAAGAAGGTTATGTGATGGAGCATAAAGCTTAAGATCATCCATATATAGGAGGTGTGATACAACATGTTCCGTCCCATTTGATTTTAGGCAATATCCAATTCCTTTTCGTTTCAATGCATTAGAAAGAGGATTCAGGGCCAAACAGAACCATAAAGGGCTAAGTGCATCGCCCTGGAAAATTCCTCTGTTTATTTTAATCCCTGGTGTAGTAATTGTCTGCTCCTCCGTCACCAGGTGAATATCAGTTCTCCAACTTTGCATCAGATGTCTTAAAAATTTAACAAGAATCGGGTGCACTTTATAGATTTCAAGCGCTTTAATCAGCCACGTATGCGGGACAGAGTCATATGCCTTTTGATAATCTATGTAGCAGCAGGATATTTTCTGGTTTTTCCTACTGACTTGGTTTAGGATTACAGAGTCTATTATCAATTGCTCCTTACATCCGTTATTATTATTAGCCATTTATTATTTGAAAAGAGAAAAATAACTCAGAAGACTAATGCTTCATCCAACATTCTCCAGATTATTTCCAACAATTTTTTTTATGAATAAATAAAATTTGAAAAAAAATGTCCTTTTTGATACACATTTTTTACAATAATAATGCTTTTAATACCAAAAAAGTTTATTCCTTAATCATTGCATTTCCAAGAAGTGCAAAAGAGAAACGGGAAATTAATCCCATCAGTCTATTTTATGTTCAATGATCTCTAAATACACATTTTGTTTGTGCGAGAGGTAATTCAAGAGTGAGATTCAGTGGCTGCAGGTGAAGTTGCAGCTGAAGCGGGTCACGTGTAACCAGACAACGTCACTGAATGCGGCGACGACAACAGTTACATCAGGAGTGCAGCTGACGAGCGCTCACGGGGGCAGAGACCTCGATGTCTCTCCTCAGCAATATGGTGTACTAGTGTGCCACCGTTCTACAGACATCACCATTGATCGAAGCAAGCACGTAATTTATTTCTGGTCACTGTTAATATTTCCATGGAGAGTGGTTAAGTTTGCTGTTGTATTACATTTTTGTTCTTCTCAATGTATCCCATCAAACCTCACTATCTAGAAACGACTATCTCACTATCTAGACAATCCATCGTCATTGAGGTAAATACGACAGCATATGGTGGAGTTTCGTTTTTGATATATGGTAGATCACTGCTGTAGAAAGGTTCTGCCCTGAATTTCTAACGAGTTCTAGATATATCTAGATCCAAAACCCTCGATAGGAAAATTTCTGAACAATCCTATCAGTCACGTAACTTATGTTTCACTCCCAACATAATTTTATGGCCTATCTTACCACCAGTAGTAAATTAGAGTTCCGCATTTCAGATATATGATGACATTTTTTGTGTGGTCTTCAATAATACTCAGAATCCTTATTTGCAATTATATTACCATGTGAATCATTATCGAAACCACGCAGCGACGCCAATTCATTCCCAGCGTCCGTGTTCCTCCACACCTTTCCTGCCTCATCCAAAGCCCGCAGGTTGCGTCTTTGCCTCTATTGCCGCCTTCGTCTTCCCAGCCTCCGCCGTTCCTCTCCCCTCTCTTCCATCGTCTGCCCAGAGAGGTAGCACGTGCCGAAGTGCTCACGCACGTGCTCCAAGGAGAACGCTGGAGGGAGCAGGAGAAGGGGGAGCTGGAAGTGAAGGGGGCCAGCGGCGGCACCGGCTGCTGCTCCTGTTGCACCCATCGAGATGCAGGTGCTGTCTGGCACGCCGCAGCGAGCAAGCAAGCGAGCCCTGGGTGTGCGGATCCCGTTCCCTCCCGATGCGTATTATTCGACCGTTCATGGATCGGAAGCGTGCTCCTGAGATAGCTCGTTCCGATTTGGATCTAGAGGGACGGCGCCGTAGCGGGTGCAGCGGCGGCGGCGGGCAGCACCAATTCGCAGGGATGTGTGTTCTGCATGGTAACTATGATGTGCTTACTATACTTTCCGCCGATATAACTTGAATACACGTATTTTTTTTAGAACAGAATTTTCTCGCATGGACTTGCAAATAATGTACGTCTAACAATCGTTAATTGTAATTGAGATGAATGAATAATTACATAAAAATAATCTCCATATTCATAAAATCATTCTAGTTAAATAATTGCGATATTTTCACCACCTCATTATCGTCACAACATTTAAAAAGGTAATATGTAATAAAACTTGTAAAAATGGAATACGTGTCCATGAATTCATTTGCTTCTACTTTCGACATAACTCCTCCAGTAACACATCTTTTACGCTTGAATGAGAACGAAAACAGTATCATCGGAAAGTTAGAGAATACCAGTTGGACATTCTCTCAACTTGTAAGGAGAACATACAATCCCGGCGCAGATCCAAAATCATGACGAGAAATATAGGATTACTCAATGGCAGCTCTTCCTGAAGCAATTGCTCTGTGAAAGCATGTTAATTCAGTCTGACTGCAGAATAAAGCTGTCTTCTCATTCCAGATGTGGCGCTCAACTTTTCCGAGAGTTCTTTAAAAATTATCTATGAAGTATGAAAGAATGTGCACGAAGCAAAAAAGTTTTTTTGTATGTTGACAGGGCGAAACTTTCTTCTTTATTTATTAGCACTGAGAAAAGAAGCAGAATACTTGATTAAATTACATCATAGTTCAACATTAAGATTCAAAATGAATTAACAATATTTTTAAAGATAGGATTTCCGATTGGAAATTCACATGATATTTAAACCTCTAAAAACCGACAATGGATCATACACCAAAAACTCCCTTCTGAAGATCAATTAGTTAACAATGCTTATGGTCGTCCTTCCACTTATCATGCAATTAAATACTTAAACTAACAAAATAATTATTCAAATTTCCCGGTAAATTATAAAAATAAGTAAAATACATAAGGCTCTTTAGATGAGGAGTATTTAACGAAAGAAAGTATCCTATGTTTTTGTTAGGATTTAAATGTATTTTGCAATTGAAAAGACTCTCGCTTATTTACAACAATTATGAACATTTTAGTATAAAACAGATAAACGCTCAATTTTTTTAAAAACTCCCTTCTTTCATTTAAAATTAGTTTGAAAGTAACGAACGTATTTCCTATCATGCAACTTAGTTTTCCTGTCGTTGAAATAATAAATAGTATTCTTTTATGTGATACGCATATGAACCTGGAACCAATTCGCGTGCAGCGTGTTGTGAATGTAGTGCTCGCATCCCCATCCGGGTACAGAACTATTGGTAGCGGAAATAGAAGTCGTGAAAAGCTTAGTAGAATGGTGGCAGCTGCTTTACTTCCAACTAGCGATTCTGCCACACTTCAGCCTCTTCCTAACGCCCCGCAAGCAACAGACTATAGAGTGACAAGTGCAAGATAATTAGAACGAACAATGTTTTACCAACGTGAAAAATAGAATTAACATTGGAAAATGATCGACATTCAGAAAATATTTGCTCCTCAATTATACTATTGTTGCGTCAATAACAAAATCAATTTCCGATGAAAGAACGTCCGTACCTACAAAAACATCTTAAAATAGTTATGATGCTTCTGTAGCTTGCTTCTGAGCAGTGTGCGAATCAAGGAGAGTTTTCTTGTTCATTTCACCCTAATGTTGATCCTTGAAAGTGATTTGTGAGGACAAATTTGTATCTTATGTCAGAAATTCTGACGAGAATGTAAGAAAATAATACACATATCATTGTAATATGAGTAAATTATATTATTTGGTTCTTGGAACGTTCCTATACGATGAGCATAGAACTACTATGAATAAAAGAGATAGTAGATAGTAAAGCAGCAAGGAAAAAAATGAAAATTTGTTGACTGTTTGTTATTCGTTTGAACTTCAAAATATAGATACACGTCTTTACACACTTAAAAAAATACATCTGACTCAGGAAAACACAAATGTGCAGAATTAAAAAAAGAAACAGAAATATTCTCCAAATTTTTAGAGTTCGAATCATTTTGCGAATTGTTTCACCAGACCTCCAAATGAAAGAAATATTTTGGACCGTTGTGGTGGCGAGGAAGATGAGTTACATTTCCTGGCATAGTTTGCCCAGAGAAGATGGTTGCACAAAATCAGTCAGTCTGGGGTTTGGCTGAACCTACATGATGTGAGCAAAATATACCTGCATGAACCCCGTGTTCTATGTACCGCAGTAATAGGATCCTAGCGCCGCAGCAGGTTCAACTAAGTTGGCAACATTGTTCAGTTTCCTCGGAGTCGAACCAAGTCACCCGCACGCGTGCGCGCCGGCGGCAACGAAAGACGCGCGCCAAATACGGCGGAGGTAGAGGCGGAAGTTCACGTGCGCGGGGTCGACGTGGGTAGAAAGGGTGGGAGACGGATATGACGCGTGCGCTGCTCACGCTAGGCGTCCCGTTCGCTGCTCCAGCAGCTGCTGCCCCCCGACCCCTCGCTCCTACTACCCATCTGTGCACAACCGCGCAAAGGAGGGAAGAAGGAACAATGGGGAAGTCTACTCTCGGATTCATTATAATAACTCGATTCATGTATTATAACTCGCAGCTAACTTTTTATCTTATCTAGGAACNCCTCTGCCTTAGGGCCCTTGATCGGAATTGATGGGATGGTCCCTTGCTTGCTTCCGGAGAGTAAATTAGTTTATTGTCCTCCACGTGGTCATACGCAGTTTGTACTGTTTTTTGACAATAAATTTATTATAAATTTATTATTATCATTCACCTGTCTTCGCAGCGAATCCCATTGTTACTTGATGCTTCTTCGTAGGGTCAAAATGCGAGCGAAGAGGTGAAGTTACAAATTTGATTTCTTTAGCTCTTAGGTGTAAGAGTAAAGAATAATAGATTGTCACAGAGTGATTTATTGCCAATATTATGATATTGAATGACGATATTATGATATTGAATGTTGAAGCACAATATCGAAACATTAACAACAAAGTAAAACATTGCTAAATTACTCGGTTACACATTAGGTTATATCTATTTTAATGCATTTGCCCTATGTTAGCACGGTCATAGATTAGTTACTGAATATTAGTATTTGACTTTTTTATATTTGCCGATATCAATACTATATTACTTAAACGATCACGATGATCAGTGATGAAGATGGGGTGGAAAGGGTCTGCTGAAGATACACGGAAGATATGTTCGTCAACTTTCAGCAGTACTTTTGTATCATTATTATTTGTGTCATATTATCATGACGTACGAGGAAACCAACTAATTTTCCTTTCTGATCAAACGGGAAAACTCTAAGAAACTATTCACGAAGAACCAACAATACGTTGTTTTTTTTTTAAGATGAGTCCACACGTTTTCCCATATCCTTCCCTGAGCCCGCAAGAGGAATACACACGATAATATTTCCCAGGAGAAGAAGAGTTGGGGATCAGCAACTGAAGCCCATGCAAAATAATTTGTCCAATACGTTCTCGGAATTTACTTCGGAAATTGTTTTATTTATTTATACACAAATTCTCTTTTCCCAACTGATTGTATTTACTCACATTTCATTATTGTCTACAATAAACGTCACGGTGTGTAATGTATACTATGTACGTTAAATTTGTTAATTCAGGTTCATTTTACAAACTCAGCAAATTTTTGGGAATTTTTTTATAACAGTTGGATGAAATTAATGTATGACACTGTTATAAAAATAATGAAAATCATAAAATACAAAAAAGTCTCAACACCTTCGGACTGCAGCATTACACATTATTTAAATTCTCGGACAAGAAATCCCATTTTAAATAATTTTTGGTATTTATTTACTATTGCATTTTTACAAGTTCTCATTACTATACTCTTTTTTGTACAATTCAATTTACTCCTTTCTACGAAAATAATTTTATATTACAAATTAAGTCAATAAAATCAATATCACAGTACTAGTCTTGAATTATTTAGACATTTCTGAAACAAAAATAAAATAGCAATTGCAAATTTTTCTAAAGAGATGTTTCATCACAAAACATCTCAATATCAAATAAAATAAACTTTCTCACGTTTCAATGATATTTTCTAAGATTTTCTCTTGATTTGAAAGAAATATAAAAATTCGATTTATTCTTTTCATAAACATTCTGATTTTCAAAGGTTGCAATAAAATACAATATCGTCTATGAATAGAGACCATTATAAAATTCTGTACGCACGCTCACGAAAAATGAATAATCCATAGTTCCAATACACGTCCGGTACGAAGTCATTCAGTGTAATGTCACGTACATCTTTCTTAAGGGCAGTGATTGTAGAAAATTATGTTATCCGTCGTAAATAAGAAACAAAAATATTTCAAGCTCTATATCTCATTATACGATGCTCTCACTTCTCAATTACATGGGTTTTTAATCAACGTTCTTCATTCTTCATTAATTCTACCATGCTTTCCTCAAACGTATTAACCCTCGGCAGACTTAAAAACGGAGAAATTTATTTTCTAAAAAAGAAACGGAGCAGAAAGATTAAATTGCTAGGCTCGGTGGCGACGAACATTTACCCCATGCCGGGTGTAAAATTGATAAAAATGTTCTCCAATGTTTTTTTTTCTCTCCAGCCACCAGTTCCAAACAAAAGAGGAAGGTATATTTATTTGAATGGCAAAGCAATTTCGGGTCCGCGGCCTGCCATATTTAAAACAAAGATATAGACTGCACGTAACACATTTTTCAATCTGTTGTGTTCATTTATTTGTGCCCATTCTGCACATTCCGCATACGAATGTGTTCCCGTCTGGCACATCCGACTGTATTAATACGCATTACGAAAGGGAATTCAAATGAAAAGTGGCTGTGTTACTTATTTATCGAGCGTTTACGTTTCTAACAAAGTTAAAACTAGGGTCTGAATTTATCGTGGAGGGGGTCAAATGTTGGACGTCATACAGAGAACAAAGGCCACCTGTCGCTGAAATAAACATTATTTCGATGAAATTCCAACTACAAATCAAACTACATTGCTAATCAAAACACAAATAGCGTAGGAAAGTATTGTTTTATTTAAATAGACAGTATTCTCTGACTGAACGCGTATTGTATAACCCGTGAGTTAAAGCAGACACTATCAATAGCTTTTAAAACTAAATTTACAGTGGTGTTAGTAATATAATAGTTAATATCTGATAAAAGATAAATAGTGGTAAAAAAGTTAAATTAATTGTAGTGTGTAATGTATGCCAAGAGAAATCTTTAATAAAAATATAACAAATTATTCATATCACTTCACAGAAGAAATATGAATAATTTGTTTTATATTTTAGAAAACAAATAATTTCTTGAACATATTCATAAGAATGTAATATAAATACGGATATAAAATCGCTTCCAGATTTTGACAATAAAAGAATAAAAGAATTGAATGAACTATGAAATTTGAACTAAATGTAAATTGATTTATAATGCATAATACAAAACGAAACGTCGAAAATACAAATCGCATAAAATTGTTTGATTGTTTATAGTCGCTGTGTTTAACATTGCACTAACATAAAATCAGTGAATCGTTAATAGAAATTAAGATGTAATATATAACTACTGTCAATCCATTATAAATATGTTCCTAAAAACAATAAAGTAATAGAACAAAACACGTCAACGATGCAATGGAGTGTGTAATAGGACGGAGTAAAAAAACTTAAACTACCAGAGAAACCAAATTGTATGTTTCGAGCTCCACAACGTCGATGTAATTAATCGCGAGCACCAAGAATCAACACTAAACTTGATTCAAAAAACATCATTTTCATTTCGTAGCAATAGCTCATATACCTTCCCCTCCCCACATGCACATCAAATCAACTGGGGGATGATTCAGAGCACCCATGAGGTGTGGTAGTCGAGGTTCACCGCTGCGAGACCCGAAGCTCCTCGCTCAACCTCATACCACTCCACCCCCTCATCCCCGCCCCCGCATCGGAGCCGGCCGTTCTCAGCTGCTCGACTGCAGCAGCGCGGCGGAGACAGTGGGGGCGGTAGCAACGCGCACGTGCCACGGCGTGGAAAAGAGAAGTTGGAGGAAAAAAAGAGAAAAGGACGAGCACAAAGCAGTGTAGCAAAAGGAGAGTACACTACAGTGCAGGGAGGAAGAGGAAGTACGGATAGAACAAGAAAGAAAAAAACACAAAAGAGGGATGGATAGGAAGAACGGTCGGAAGGAAATAAGAAAGGAAGAAGGAAAGAAAGAACGAAAGAAAACTGCATGGAACAAGTACGACGACTCGGACCAAAGCGGTAGTGGCAACGTAAGCGACAGAGAAGGTGGGTGCATGCGACCCACGCCAAAGTTTCTGGGGAACATTTAAAAAACATTAAAATAAAAGTTATGTAGCGCGGCCTTTAAATTCGTAATGGGTCGCTCTGGGCACGCTCTCTCACCGCCTTCTCTCACATCTCTCTCTCCCTCTCATCCTTCCTTCCTCACTCCTCACTCTCCCCATCCATCCCTAGGTGCACTCACCCCCTTGCACAGTACCCCCGCAGCTACTCCCCGCGGTACCCACTGATCATTCCACCAGTTAATTAGAGGTAACCTCTTGGGAGTAACGATAGGTGAACGGAATATGGCCAGCCATACTCCATTTCGGGAGCTCGGGTTATGTCTTTGATTAGCGCTTTCCATTTTCTATCAAATTAAAATGTTTTCAATGATCGAAACTCAATGCACGACCAAAAGCACTATAACGTTCATGAACTATGTACTTTAATAAGGACCTATCGCTATTTAACATTCAACTCAACGACGTTCAAAGGAGAACAGAAATTCGATAAAAAAATGTTCGACTTTTCCACCAATTTCACATTTATTTTCCTTTCTAGGTTAATTTAAAAATTTGTAATTTCATTTGTACCAGAAATAATCTCTTCGGAAAAAGATAGGTAACATATTTTTGCTTATACAATCGAAAAGGTCCACTATACTCCCACTATAACCTTCTTAAAGACTTCATAAAGGCTTTAGGTTACCTTCATAAAGATTAATCCATCAAGTGAGGTAAAATATACACTTCGTAAGTTATTGCGTTATCACAAAGAATACTTCAGTAAATTCGGAAATTTGAATTATATTAAATAATTCGATCATGTAGTTAATGAATTATCAAATTCAAAAGAAAATCGTTTGCATCGTTCAATGCAAAACAATTATTGAGTATTGAATTGTTTTATTGCATATTGTACAGGGTTAACAATAAATAAAGGATAATTGTAAATAACGTTTGATGCAACGAAAGGAACATGTATTTTATTCCCACAAAAATTCATGTAAACATCTCGCAATGTAATTAAGTGCATTAGTGCAAAATGGTGCTAATCCATGGTATATTTCTCTAGCGTTATATAACCTTATACATAATATTTTGTCAATGAAACTAAGTAAGCTATTTTACAATTTTTTGTTATTTGTGACTGAAATTAAACCGAAATATGTATCAGCTTCAGTGAACTGTACATTTTAACATAATTGTCAAAAATATTAAGACAGTTCATCAATACCAAAAGTAGTACAAATAGAATATACTTATCATGGTTTTCCCATAAGTCGTTGAAATCATGACAACGGAAAAAATAAATAATACTGGTATTATTGAAGTTTTATCATCAGACAGTCATTTTTCTTCTAAAAAAATCCGCGGACCTGAAAGTTCTGAAACTGTTTTCAGTCACAAAGAGGCAAACAAAGTTATTAAAATTGATGTATTCCTAACTAATGTTTAAATATATCTTTATCATTTGACATCAAAAACTTTTAAAACATTTTAGATTTCCATTTGAAGCGGCCAATTCAAGAAGAAAACTTAGGACTGAGATTTTGTGATCTAGTGGTTTCCGTCTTCCTTGGGCGTTGACTTGAAAAGTCGTTGGTTCTGGAACTTCAATTTTCACACGGCCAGATGTGCGGCAATGTTCAATGGAGGCGACGTTCCCGGACTAAACGACGATACGTCAATACCCACATATCGATCGTGGACTCTGCACGCACACCCACCCGCCGAACCACGAAAACACTTCCCATTAAGAGAAGACGTTCTATATCTACTCACCCCAGAGACCTGAGTCCGATATAAGACTAGTCTCAGTGCGTCAGCACAATAATAAAATTAATCATAGGAACACGATTAAATAATTGCTACTTTCTATTAGATTCTAACAATCTGGATAGAGCACGTTTGTTGTGTGATACTTTCTAGTATCAATAACCTTTGTAAAGCAAACGTTCGTTGTCGAAACGTTGGCAAAGTGATTTATTTAAGAACAAAAGCAGCATTCCCTGGAAATTTCAAATCTCTATCCTCAATTAACGCAGACTGAAAATAATAAATGGGTCGCTAATTGATGACAACCCATCAAATATTTCCATCGGTTTTCACCCATTAAAGATCGAAATAACAAAAGCTTCCAAAATTTGTTCTTAGATATTTTATTGAAAAATATGTATATACAAAAATTGAGTTGATAACCCTATTATTTCACCAGATATAGTGAAAATAGTACATAATGCCATTAGTGCGAACGATAAAACATTAAATAATTCCTGCTCTTTACACCTGTCAAGAAACGAAGTACGAAGAACCTAAAGACTGCTTTCTAGATTCAGACTCCGCGTTATCACAATTAGGTCGTAGGATATCGCTAACATAAAAAATGTATAGTTATTTAACATATTATTCAAAATTTCATGTTTCCAACTTCAGTAGTTTAGGATTTGCGTTGATGAATGAGTAAGTTAATCAGTCAGAACAACGTTTATATAGGGAGACAAGCTGAGTACCTGCAGCTTTACTTGCATGAATTCTTTAAAATATCTCCAATTTTATTTTTCCTCATATTCTCATTGGTAATCATTGAGAATGTTATCCATTAATGTTGCAGGTTTGATAGTATTGATGTGTTGTCAGTCCCTCATTTTCACTGAAGTAATTCAAAAACAAGTTTTTAGAAAACACTTATTTCCCATTTTACACCCTTAGGGGTGAATTTTTGTAAAAGAATTTTTGATACTTTTGTGTCACGCTCTTCCCAACCCCCACCTCTAGGGGTGTCGTGCACCTCATGTGGTCTGAAGGGTACATAACGTCATTGGAAACACGATTATTCATCACAGGCAACACAATAACCATGGACTCGACCCTAATATCGGTCTCGCCCTTTCCGCCCCCAGCTCTAAGAATACAGTGTGATTTCATAACAGCATTGGTAGTTTAAACATCTCTTCAACCCTAAAACTATGTAGCTAGTGCATTTTTTTAAATATTTCAATATTACTTTTCAATAATGTTTATCCATAAACCCACTTCCATTCCTTACCTCCCCCCCCCACCACCACCACCACCACCACCAGGGGGACCAGTGGTGTCTTTGTTTCATGAGAGCTGAGTTCAGACTTACACGATATCGAAATTTCACTATCAACTCAGTGACGTCGAAAATTATGGACTCGAAGCTGTTAGGTCATGTCCGATATTTTTTTATGACATCCCCTTCCCCAGGGGCTGATTGTGACCTTTGACATATTCGAAAATGTTTCGCTTTTACATAAATATAAATATAAACATTCGTACCATGACACTACGGTAAGAAGTTTAAATGCCTAATATTATTGCAAATTTTTATGTTTTGTTGGAAAATAGTTCATACATTAAGCAGTTATTAATACATAAACGAGGTTTGCGATCGAAAGAGTACTTTTGGTGTAATGACATTACAATACATTAAAAGTGTTCATAGAACTCTTGAAAAGTTTTAAAATTATAATTAAAGTATTTCACCCCCAGTATTTAGAATTTTAAGCTCATACTTATCATAATTTTTATTACAAAGGTGATACAAAAATATAACATTTGACACAATCTGGAAAAATTTGTAGATGATATTTCTCTGAACTCACCAAATAACCAATTAAACTGAAGAGAAATACCATTGAGGGAATAAATACACACTATATATATATATATATATATATATATATATATATATATATATATATATATATATATATAAGAGAGAGATTGTGAATTTTTAATTTCACACAGAGCACAAAACTAAATAATCATCAACTTTTATTGATTCTATAATGAAACATAAGTCAAATATATTTTCTCAACTCTCATAACATCTATTTATCAAACATTAATTACGCAAAGAAACAAATTGATACTTGGAGACTCCTCAAATATTTGTTTCCATATTCTGACATATATTCCTCAGAAGATGATATGAAAGAGAGTTTTATTGTGATTTATAAATTTATGACCAAATTATTTGTAATAGAATATTTCAATCAAAAACCTGAAAGAGAAGGAAATAGATGCTACAAATACACATGAGTAAGAAACTTGTAACATATAAAATTTACCACCTGGCCCGGTTCCACCCTAAACTGAACATGACGTGCAAATGGCGTGGCCAACACGTTCTTGGGAGATTGTTCGATTAGTCAGTCACGATATTTGGAATAATGTTCTCTTCGGATCGCTAAATTAATACTTATCAGAGATGATGATATAGTCAGCCTCATATTTCTCGAACAGCACTAGAATTTACCCATCCATGCACGACTGTCTTAATTTACAAGAAGCTGAATAGTCATGTATTATGGGATCCCAAGTTTTGTAAAAGCCAAATATTTCCTGATTGAACATGATAGTTTTAATTGAAGAAAATTACAAAGACATTCATATTTATGAACTTTTCCCTTGTGTCTTAAACAATATTAAGCACAAATAAACTACAGTGTATGAACCCTAATTTAGATAAAGAAAATTAGTAAAATAAAGTAAAATATTCTTTAGAATATATAATATTATCTTCTCAATAAATCAGTCGTGAAGGGTTTATAAACTTAAAACTACTGAAAAGTTTATCCCACTACGTCGTACATGTTCGTAAATCACCAATAATTTCTTTTTTTATATATGTTGTAATTAAGTTTTTCAGAATACCTGCAGGTAAAATATAAATTTAACTCGTATTTTCTTAACTTTTTCAACTTTCAACTCCAAAATGTCCTGAAATAGTAAAAAAAGTTTATTTTTTATTTTATACGCAAATGTTTCTTCGCTGTGGCTGAGCTTTTTAGATGCAGCGTATACTAAAACACATTGTAAAAGCATCAAGAAGATAGCATCTTGAAAAGAGAGATGGATTGAATTTTTTTCAATTGAAAATATTAAATGTTTATTTATTTGGAAGGTTGCGCACTTTCAGAAGAAAAAAATTTAGAGATAGTTCAACATAATAATAACTTCTGTTGTGTTTCTGACTGACACACAACGTAATAACTTATAACATAAAATAAACGTAAGTGCACTGAAGGGTTAAGAAACTCATAATTTACTGTACAGAAGAATATTCCTAATATAGTAAAACATGTCCTCAATCGTATATATTTGTCTTGAAACCAAAAATAGCTCAAAACAATTGTCGGATAGGAGGTCGTGGGTATACTTGGCGCCGATACGGCGCGCGCAACGGGTGACGCTGCTGTGTGACGTGTACGAGTGTGCAAAAGGGAAGGCAATTTCCCGGAGACCGGTCTCTGGAGGAGGTAATCGACACGCTAGTGAGTGAGGACAGTGAAGATGGAGGAACAAATGTGGACGGAGGAAAGAAGTGGATAAGGGAAATTCAGGGCTATAAATACCTAAAGAAACCTTACCAACTCAGCAAATCCTTAATGCTTTGAATATGAAGTTCCTGAAGCTGTAGGGGTATACTTTCGGTGATTCTACGATAACAAATACAAGAAAACCAAAATTTAAAATCCTAGTAACTCTAGTTACAAATCATTTGTTTAACAAAAACGTTTCTACGTGTATAACACAACACAGTAGTATATACGTCAGTATACATTTATCACAATATACAAAGACCCAATAAAAACTTAGCACAAATGAAGGGGTTTGCTAGAATATTTGGAATGCTTCAAACGAACAATTATACTAACTGTAAGTTTGCAAATCTCGTATTTTCTACAAGCTGTTTCTATTAAATTACAATATATTTGTCACTCCATTGCTGTCGGCAAACAATAGTTTTGACGCACCAGCAAAAGAATAAGTTAATAACTAAATAAAAAGACAGAAAAATACTATAGAAGAGAGAAATGTGGTTTGCAGGAAATCAAGCAGAGATTGCAATGCTGGTATCGCAGCACACAAAAGGACTGAAAACAATAATTCTGCAACATCAAAGAGACTTCAGAAAATAACAAATAACGGTTTCGATGAGAATCATTTTATGTATGGGGAAAATAATAAGATATTAGACTGGTAAAGTAATTATTATAAACACGTCCAAAATGATACACATGCAACCACGTTGGAGAATTTGAACTTATGCAGATAACTATTAGATATTTACTTGCCAATGTTACGATAATTTTGTGAGAGGTTTCTGTTTTTTTAAAATTTTATTGTTGTTACATATTATGTGATTCTATTCATGACTTGTTCCTAGGATACTAATCTAATGTATGTAATCATCTGACGAAAGCCAAAATCCTAGTGGAAGCGTTGCAGGTGAGAAAGATCTACAAAAAGTAAAAATTAAAATTTAGTAATGAAGAATGATAGATATGTAGTCTGTTTCTATGGTTCTCAATTGCCACCATAATTTCTGTTTCCTTAACAAATGAATTAATGTTAAGTTATATGTATACATTCTCCGTCGAGGCGTTTAGGATCGTTCACCTGGAAATAAATCATGAAAATATTGTATGAATAAGATAAGCATTTACGGATAAGAGGTTGAGTTATGGCGCAGCAGGTTTTTTAATAGAGAAAATTACGGGGAAAACACTAATCTACTTTGTAATAGAAGAACTAACAGAAACTGCAAAATAAAAGGAACGATGGAGAGGTATTTGTATGTATGTGAAAATCAATCATCTTGTTGTCAAAGAAATTATCGGGTCATTATCTACAAATGTGATAACATTTATATTTATAATGTTCTCAGCTGTACTATCTTTATGTATATAGGAGGTATTTACGGTAAACATATAATGCAGTAGAGCATTGAATTTCATAATATAAGTAACACATGGTTGTACTCGTGAAATTTACGATGCTGATGAACACATTGAAGATGTCAAGATGTATAATTGGTGATTGAATAAATATGGCGATTTAAATCATTATATATTTCATAAAAAATTGTGGAAGCACTTTTTAAAAAATTAGATTAAATAAATTCCGGGATTTCGCCGCTCCAGGAAAATTTTTCCTATATTCTATTTCAATGATATTACTACGTAAACGAATAACACAATATCACGTTTTTATATTTGTTACACTTTTTAAATCGAGGTGCTTGCTTTTAACTGTACAAATTCTCACAGTATACGAGTACGCCTAAATTTTGAATGACGCGGCCGATTTACTTCAGGGAGATGAGAAGTACTGCTTTACACATCTGTTATTATTACCATCACAACGTCACCGATTTCTGATCTCTCGAGATCGTTACACGTCAACAAACGATGTCTAAAAATCCACTATACTGGCGTGAAGGAGTAGGGTCCAGGGACGGTGTCAAGGTCCCTTTATTGTGACACGATACTCGCACGCGTGTGACGTCACTGGGCTACGGGGCAAAATAGCGTGCTATAATGCAGTCACCACTCGTCTCATTACGCTGACAGAGTTTTACTTTCTTCCTCTCTCCTTGAAAGCTTACGGAAACGCAACGTAAGGGCTATCACTCACATCTACGCTATCAACATACGTTAACCACGACTCATGTTTCGTTTAGTGTTTGCTGCTTTGAGTAGTTCTTGAGATAAGTACTTTTTTTCGAAATGAGATCTACACAATGTATTTTATAAATCAATGACATTTTACAGTCATTGGTTGTGAATCGTGAAGACATGGGGGGGAGGATAAATCTTATATAATTTAAGGTAAAACTAAATAATTTACGATATATAATTAAATATTACGGTCTATGTTGTTTCATCTCCAACAATTAAACATATCCAATGAATGCTATCATATGTAAAGATAAGTCAAAATATATTCCAAACAACGGGTAAAAGCTTGACAAATATTTGTAGTTATTCATGAAACAAGAGAAACGATCATAAAAGGGGTACATATATTATAGAAACAAAACACTTCCGTCCTCAAGTAGCTTTTTACACAAAAACGAGATGAAAAATGAGAACACATTAAAGTCGCAGATTTGAAAAAGATTCGTTCCAACCTTAGAGAAGGTCGAAATGTCTCTCCTTAATACCAGTAAGTGACTGACAAAGTTTTATTTTCGTTTCACATAACGCTATTCATGTATAAGGTAAAATACAAACTTTTCTCGACACAGAAAACACAAAAAAAGGAACAAATAGATTACAGTTACAAATGTGTTTGGTACATGCACAGAGGGGTAGTGACCAACAACAAAGAATCTCATTTCAATCTTCAGTCAAGCATCAAATGATCGAAACGCGTGGGGGTTACACATATGTGTGTAGTGCAAACTGAGAGTGAACGATTATTCATGTGTCGTGCATGCATCAGATAGAGAACACTCGGTTCATTTGCATAGTTTAGAAAGATAAATTGAACGTACAGTGACCGCTGTGAAAGCAATGAGGCTATATTTAAGGTTAAGTTTTCAAACTCGCACCATTAGATGGTTTTCTCGTAGCAGCGAGTGGGAGTAACCGACAGCCCTTTTGCATTTATTAACCATTTTCTATGAACTATGAGGTTTCTCTCTTCCTTTCCAATGAAATGCGAGTGAAAATTAAAGAGTGTCACGATAGTTATCGCTTATCATGGTTTTTAGTCGTGCTAAGGTCAATTAACCGTACACCCTCGCACGTGAGGTCTCCAACAAAAGACCATTCTTGAGAAGAAAATTAGTGAGAGAATCGTAGAATAGTATTACGTAAAAACTGTTGAAGTGCAAAAGTGTTATTTTGAATTTAAAAATTTTCAAAACTGTAAAAAATATTTTTTTCTATTGAATTCTGTAGTAAATTATGTTATAGATATTATGATCCTACAGGAGATATGGCAAATCCCACCTTGACTATGTAATAACATGCTGATAATTGACAAAAATGTAGTCTTTTTCACTGAAATAACGAACAATAAGGACGATTTGTGATAACACTAATATTAAGGTGTATTTTCTCTACTTCAGTGCCCAATTGTGGAACTAGTAATTTTTCTTGACGATAATTTTGATACTTGGTATTAATGAAATCGTTACACAAAACAATGTAAATGTAAGGACTTCATGTACTTCTTCATGAAACATTAAGTACTCCTATCATTACATCCATCATTAATTCCATCATCAGTACATAATTTAAGTTTCAGTACGAAATTTTTAATATCCTCAATAGGTTATGTAATAGCATAGAGTAAATTGTAATAGCATCACTGAGTGCTGCCAATTCAGTTATTGTGTGATAAATCGGCGGTTGTGAGTTACGCCGGTAACTTCAGTATCCACAGTTTGAAACACTGACAATATATATGCCACCTGTCGTTCTCCTCTGCAGAAGAACTCACCAGTCAGGGACGAACATCACATGACTTCATACGTACAATCTACAAATTGGCCAGGATCACCCCAAGTGATATTCTTCCATCTTATCTTAAATTCTTATTTGATATATTGTTCGAATTTATAAAGGGTCATTTGAATATATTAAAACCTTCAAAATGTTGCAAGTATAAATATATTTTTCTTCAAGTTGATAAAAGGTAATTTTTCTTTAGTCTTTTCCCTCAAAACGGAGAAACGGGAAAAAACGGGAAACGGGAAAAACAAATTTCTGGAGACAGCGTTCGCTTGGCTGAGTTTTAATAGAAGGGTAAGTGAAGTTGCTGTACGTCATTTTAATGACTCGATACTCATATATGACTATCGATAATAATAATAATAATATATTCCATTGCTCCGCTAGGAGCACAGGTTGTCTACAAAGCTCTTCCATTTCTTCCTATCTTTGACAACAGATCGTATGTCTTTCCAGCTGCGACCTTCAGACTCTTGCACTACAGACCTTCTCCATGTATTCCGGGGTCTCCCTCTTCTTCGATGACCTTGAGGGTTCCATTGTAAGGCTAACCTGCAAGGTTCTTCATCGTTCTTTCGTAAAGTGTGGTCTATCCAACCAAATTTTCTTCTCTTAATTTCAATATTGATATTTTCTTGTTCTGTCATTTTCCAGAGCCGTTCATTGGAAATTATTCTTGGCCACCATATTTTCATTATACAACGAAGGCATCTGTTTACAAAGAATTGCAGTTTTCTCATTATCTTCTGTTTTACCAGCCAAGTCTCACAACCATACAGCAGCACTGACTTTACATAAACGTTAAACATTCTTATTTTTGTTTTCTTATTTAGGGAATTTGATTGCCAGATCTTCCTGAGTCTGCTATATACTCCTCTGGCCTTCTTAATTCTGTCTTCTACTTCTTTTTGTGTTCCCCCACCTTCTGATACATTACTGCCAAGGTATGTAAAGTCATGTACCTTTCTGATTATTGCACCATCTAGTGCCATTTGTTGTTGAAACCTAGCTTTTATTCGAATCTCTACTGTCTTTTTCATGTTAATTTTTAAGCCCACTTTCAGAGATTCGTTTTTCAGTGTATTGGATTTATCTTGCATGTGATCGAACCTATGAGATAGCAGACATATATCATCTGCATATTTCAGGTCTTCCAATGAACCTGTAAGAGTCCACTGAATGCCTGTTTTTCTGCCCTCATTGTTGTTTTAGTAATTTCATCCAATACAATAAGGAACAATATGGGAGATAAAGGACATCCTTGCCCTACCCCAGAGTTGGTTCCAAAAGGAGAAGACAGTTGGCCGTCATGTAGCACTCTGCAGTTGAACTGATTGTAGCTCTCTTGGATCAAATTAATGAGTTTAACAGGGACTCCTCTCTCCTTCAGGGCTTTCCAGATCCATCTCCTGTCCTGTGAATCGAATGCTTTTTCATAGTCGATCAAGAGTAAATATAGAGGTGACTGAAATTCTGTGGATTGTTCAATAATAAGACGTAAAGTGTTGATTTGATCAACACAAGACCGATTGGGCCTAAATCCAGCTTGTTCTCTTCTTAATCCTTTTTCCAACTCCCCAAATAGCCTTTCGAGTATAATTCGTGTAAATACCTTGCTTATTACAGAAAGCAGAGTAATTCCTCGCCAGTTATTACAATCCTGGCGATCTCCCTTTTTGGGAATTTTGATAATAATTCCTTCTTTCCATTCATTGGGGAGTTTGTCCTCTTTCCAGATGTCTGAAAATAAAGGATTTAGGAATGCGGGTCTGCTTGAAGAGTTTCTGCAGGTATATTGTCTATACCTGCTGCCTTTCCTTTCTTCATCAATCTTATGGCGGCTATTATCTGTCTTTTTGGTGAGGGTCTTACACTAATCTGCATTTCTGACACAGCTGTTTGTGAATCAGCTTCGATGTTGCTACCTTGAGAGGTATTTAATGCTTCATAAAAGTGCTCTCTCCATCTATCTAGTTGTTCCTGAGTAGCTAATAGCAGCCTGCCTTGTTTATCTTTTACAATAGTATTTCCAGGAGTGGGGATTTGGGTACGTTTCCTTATGCTGGAGTATAGATACTTCATACATACCCTGATTAGCTGCCTCTTAAACTTCACTTCCAAACTCCTCCATAAAAACTCTGTAATCCTTTCTTGTATTCTTTTTGATGTTCCTATCGAGGAGTCGGTACTGATTCTGTAATTGTTTCTTTACTTCCAGGGAATGCTCACCACATATCAGCATTTTTAGACGCTTTCTTTTCTCAATCATATTCCATGTTTCTTCAGATAGTCATACCTTTCTCTCCTTTGTCATATATCCAAGGGTATTTTCACTTGTAGTAGTAAAGGTCAGTTTAATTGCCTTCCACTTATCCTCTACTGTTGTGAGTTACTGCAACTGCATTTCTCTCACCCCATTTCTGATTCCTGTTTTGAATTCTTTAAGTTTTTCTGATGTTTCAAGATTTCTAATATTGAACTTTTTCCTATTGGATATTATTTTGTTACGTCGGTCTATGTATATTCTCATAGTACTCATTACGAGATGGTGGTCACAACCAATATCTGCACCTCTCATGTTTCTCACCTCCAGTAAGGATTTTCGCCAGTTCTTGCTAATACAGATATATGACTATCGATGACTCGATACATTTCTTGAATAAAAACTACGGTGCAAAATATTTTTTCATAAAATTTTATTACTTGTTCTTAATAGGGGTAACACGAAAATATACTGTTAGTTACATTTTATGACTCCCATTCCATGAAGAGTTATCACATCACTATCTTCATGTAGTTCTCACATCGTTATAACCAATACAAATGGCAGTGAAACAAGATGTCTTCCTTCTCAGGTAGGTGGCAACCGTTCTACTTTACAAAATATTAATCCGATCTATTCTAGCATATGCCTCAGTGCCACTCTGAGTTCACTGCTTCCCCTTACAACATGAATTTATTCCAAGAATTTCAAAATAAAACTCTACGTCGAATAATCGGAGCACTATGGTTTGTGCGCAATGTTAATACTCTTCCGAGATCTAGATATTCAATTATTCATCTTTCTCACTCATCTCAGCACAAAATTCTTCAAAAAAATTTACTCAGCGACAAATATTTCCACCATTACCCTAGAACGTACCTCATCTTCTACACCATGGATTATGAAAACCTACTCGCAAGACCATGTAAAATAATCATACCTGCATACATTCCACTCTTGAACTTTATGAAAATACCATTAACCTCATTATGTTTACCCACGAGCCTCATAGGCTAAATTGTAATTGTAATATTATATTGCGTTTGTATTATCGAAATTCTATAGTAGTACATGTTTCTGGCTATTCAGTGAAATATTTTATTAAAGGTTGGTATCAAGTGAGTGAAACAAAATGCGATTGGGAGAAGACGTCACTACTCAGATTAGCGTGTCTGGCTTCGATTCGTGGTCACCGTCTCCGAAATGGCAAAGGTCACGACGCTGGCTTCAGGTCATCTAGTACAAATCGAAACAAAGGAACAGCTTGAAGGGCAGAACGTCGAATCTATAGTATTCTGAAAATACTATTGTTTAACTACAAAACTCTCGGATAGAATGGGAAGATATTATATAAAAGAATCCACCGATCAAAGAGGGACCTTAAATGACTTAAATAAAACAAAGAAAAATATATTGTATATTACACATTTTGGATACTGTGATAGAGCAACCAGGCAAGAGGAAACAAACACAATAGAACCAATTACTACTTAATAGCTAGGATCAATTAAAGGAATACAAGTATTCCAACAAATAACACGACACAACCGATGATGGAGCTCATCGTTACAGGGAATCATACGAGAAGGATATGAAAGAATAAAGACACCAATTACCTTGCGAGGAAATCAAAACAACTTGAAATTCGAAGAATTACTACAAAACTTGCGGAGAATATGTGTTTACCAAGGGAAATGGGAAAGGAAGAGGTATAGTCCAACACTCTTGGATAGATGTATCGAGGTATGATTTAGGTGACAGGGCCAACCTCAAAAACAGTCACAACCCAAACTATACCGTTTGTTGGACATGGAAAGCAGACATAATGAACATGAAGTGAATTCTTATAGGATACTAGAGGTTATCGTCAGAGAATTGCACAAGTATTCCTCGCAATCCTGGGAATGCATAATCCCACCGAAATCAGAGCAACCAGATCCGACAAACATCTGGGAAAGCGGGAAGAGGAGAAGGACGCAAAAGACACAAGCCCACCGAGAAACAGAAGGTCGAAAGGTCACGGACGACGTCAGTGAGTGCGTGGGAGCACAGTGGTGACTCTGGCGATGGTGGGAGGGAGGGAGGGAGGGAGGAAGGGGTTCGAGGGATCCTCGTCGTCACGAAGGAGAGCGAAGCGCGGGTGGAGCGGAAGACGGGCGCAAAGGACGGGGGAACGGGACAGAGGACTCGGGGTGGCGGGCTCATTATGAGCGCTAATGCTTGATTGTCGAGCGCAGCCCGAATGTGTGTCGAGTGGCGCGCTCGTTACCGCCATTACGTCCGCTGCCACGAGAGGCCCTCGGCCGAGTGGCGGGGTTCCGACGCAGCGACGCCTCCCTCTCACTGTGCGAGTCCCCGCTACACCCTCGACGTTTCCCCAGCGATCCTCCTCTTCGCAACTCCTCCTCACCTCTTGGTTTCTTCTCTGACTGGTCTCTCTGATTCCAACCGTATTTCAATTCTTCATGCTTACATAGTTTTCCCTCTCCCCGGTTGATTTAGCGAAATTTGCAATACTGCGATGTCATGTAATAAGAATACGTGTAAGAAGGATACCTTAATTGGGTTTGCGGGTTGTAGTACATGTCGTCGACAGCATTTATAAATCCCTACGTGTCTTCTATGTAATCCTTTTTTAAATCCTACATCATCTCCGCCATCACATTCTTCTCTCATTCTTTTCTTGTCCTCCTCTATTCATTTCCAGGATTCGTATATGCATACACACAAGTCTAATCTTCAACCTTTGCGAACGCTCTTTTCTCTACATTCAATCATACATCATTATTGGTTGTTTTTCGACACCTTACGATTTCGATGTTCTGCTTTTCACTGCTGATTTATCCACGTCTTCGCGTTCGCTCGTCCATGTGCTGTCCCACCGTCGAATTCCATCTGCCTTTCTCCCACATCTGCTTCAACCATTTCCAAAGCAGTTCCTTGTGCCGTCGAGTACTCTTCCGCTCCCCAGAGGGCCGCCCACGTCGCACCACTGCGCCGGGCGCCGCGCCGCCGCTGACGCCACTACCGTGCAAATTACCGACGCAGCAGCGTAGACGAGCGTGAACGATCCCGCTATAAAGCCACCCACGGAAAAAAGAATCCTCAAACACCGACAATAATTAGCTGCATAGGAACTGATTTTGTGGCGATGGATGAATGCAGTCCCGTAAGAGTGATGTTGATGTCATTATGGACGTATTGTTTCATCAATTCTTTGATTGCTACAGGGAGGTTTCCAAATTCATCAATGAAGCAAATCGTTTTAAATCCATGAATACATACATAGGCGTAATTCAATGCACGGGAGGACAAAGGATATTCAGAACTCCATTGTGATGACGTGTTCCATTAAATTGACAATGAGTTTCTTTCAAAAGGCAGAATTTTAGTTTTTCTCTAGTATTTTTAAATTCCCATTAGGTATAAATTAAAACAAAGTATTTGGAACATTCACTGAATATTCCGTAGAAAATAGTATGAAAAATTTCTTGTTCTTTATAAAATAAAACCCTGTTACTTTCAAATTTTGATAACAAAGCATTGACCCAAAGTTGAATAGTTTATGTAAGAATCTATACAGTTGAATAGTTTATGTAATAATCGCAATAATAATAAAATTTCATCTTAATTATTATACTAGCAAATACCTAGTTGTCCGTTTTCCAAAACCGTATTTTGAACAAGATATTTTAAAATTTTTATTTTTCAAATGTTTTGAAATATTTTGTCATTTGAATATTTTAAAATACTCTACAGGTAAGTAAAGGTACAAAACCAGTGCACTTCTAACTTGAGTCAGACCATTTACTTTCTAAGAGATATAATTATACTCATATACGAGTATACTCCTCAGACATCACAAAAGGCAACATACCGTATATTAATATCTTCAAAATGCTCAAATCATATCTATGAATTATTTCATAATCTATGTAAGTCAATTTCAATAGACTTGTTTTCTTCAAGGAAGTTACGTTCACAAATGAGTGAGAGAATTTTCTTATTAATGACGTGAATACCGATATCTTCCATATTTAAGAGTTAAAATAGATTTCTGCATGATGACATTTCATACCCATTTTAGTATAGATAATACTTAACTTTTAATGTTCAGTTACATAATTGAACGTCGTTACTCTATGCATTCATGATAGAATTACGATTCTTACATATTTAACGTGCCTGCATAAAGAAATTGAGAAATCGTGAGGTATACTCACCATCCGTAGTTTTTTACTTCCAACCCCTACCACTCCAAGAAGAGAGCACTCACCTGAAAATGATAGATGTATCAATCAATTTGGAAGCAAATAAAGAAAATTACATAGCATGTAAATATATGCGTTATCAACTAACATCAATATATCATACAATCATCCCATTCACTCATTCTTACACGCGATTGTCAATATAAAAAAAATTCGTTCGAAGAACAAAGCGCGTCAAGACTACACTACACATCTAAAACTATCACGTAGAAAATATATGAGAATTATTCAGGTATTATGGTAATAATTATTTACGAAAAACTTTAAACCACTAGCATATACAGGGTTGGGCAGGGAGGTATGGATGATTTGAACGGGAGGTATGGATGATTTGAAATAACACTTACACTCTCATTTTTAAACGAAACTCAAAATTTATTTTTTTAATGTGTACCTTAGATGTTGCCATTACAAAAATTAAATTAAATTAAAATTAAATTAAAGAGGAAAAAATTGA
>NNCF01125921.1:938819-968429 GCA_002313205.1 Laupala kohalensis | reverse complement strand
ACTGATGATATTGTTTTGATTATGAGTGACGAAGCCCATTTTCATTTGTCAGGAGTGGTAAACAAGCAGAACTTTAGGTATTGGGCTTCTGAAAATCCACGTCAACTCCATGAAAAACCTCTACACAGCGACAAATTGACTGTTTGGTGTGGCGTTAGTCGAAACTTCATCATTGGCCCTTACTTTTTCCAAGAAAACGGTCGAACCGTCACTGTCAATACAGATCGTTACCTAACGATGCTGCGTGAGTTTTTTCTGCCACAATTGAGAAGACGACGTATCAACCTCAACACAGTATGGTTTCAACAAGATGGGGCGACATGCCATACATCGAGAGCAGCTATGGAATTTTTGAGGCAGACCTTCCCTGGGCGCCTCATTTCGTTGCGTGGAGATGTGGAATGGCCTCCTCGGTCACCGGACCTGTCACCTTGTGACTATTTTTTATGGGGCTACCTAAAAGCACGTGTATACATAAACAAACCACGTACACTTGAAGCCCTGAGTGAAACAATAACACAAGAAATTCGAGCAGTACCACGTGCAATGCTTCAGAGGAGTATGGACAACTTCTCACAACGTCTACAGGAGTGTATGGACAAAAACGGACAGCATTTAACAGATGTTATTTTTCGTACGTAATCAATTTTTTCCTCTTTAATTTAATTTTAATTTAATTTAATTTTTGTAATGGCAACATCTAAGGTACACATTAAAAAAATAAATTTTGAGTTTCGTTTAAAAATGAGAGTGTGTTATTTCAAATCATCCATACCTCCCGTTCAAATCATCCATACCTCCCTGCCCAACCCTGTACAATTCGGAACTTAATTGCTAACTGAGAGGCTTTATTTATTTATTTATTTTGATAAGTGCACCGGTTGCATACGTAAAAATAGCACTCGTCGAATATAATGGTATATTTATTACATTAGTCCATATACACATAACTTGCTACATCTTCAAAAACTTGAAATAAACTCTAGACATTTATTGTTTTCCTATCCTGTCTTTTGTTTCTTCATGATTTCATTATAAGATAAGGTCAACACATATTGTAATTCGAAAAGTTTTGAAATATGAGTCATGATTCAACATTTATTGCGCAAGTTTCTAATATACAAAACGGTTAAATGAGCCAGTTTTATTGGAAACACTGTTACTAGTACTTTTGCGAAGACATCCAAATCTAAAAATCTGAGATATGCAAGTATTAACACCTTTCTTAAACATGAACTGGAAATAAGATCGGTAAATTAAGGAAAATAACTTTCGTCGAGTGAAAAATTACTATGACAGCTGCAATTCTCAATGTAAACGGAGGTGAACAACAGAAATCATCCGGGGATGTGATCTAGGTAAAGCTAGTTGAACGAACGAATCGTAGAGGGCGACGTGGTGGCAGCGGAGCGCGAGCAGAGAAAAGCAGTGGGTAGTTGAGAGAGGTGGAGGAGAAAGAGCAGAGGATGAGGGAATAGGCGTGGAGAGGATGATGGGGTAAGGGGTAGGTACTCCTCGGGGACGACCGGAGCCGCCGCCACCCCCTCCCACCAGCTAGCACACGGCACACCGGCGGCGGCTTGTTATGAGGTGTACACATGAATAAATCAGCGAGCACACGCAATGGCAGCAGTCCCCTCACTGCCACTAGCGCATTTATTAAGTCGTGCATACACGCACCGATTTTTGGTCCGATCCGACGACGAATCGCTAGTGAGTGTTTGACAATATAATCCAGTCAAAATAAGAAACTCGCTAAAACTACATTATTATATCGAAAGAATTGAAAGTCCTGAGACTGGTTAGAATCATCCTCAATTTCATTTGAGTTCCCCTACAACTGTCTATTTTTGTACGCGCTCCTGTGTCCATCCAGCACTTAATGAAATTAACTTATTTAACTTAATAATCTCTCTTTGGACATTTAAATTAAATATAATATATGACGTAAATAAATAATTAATAATATTAATCACTGTACACAGTACATAGCTGTCGTATATATTACACAAAGTGTAATTGTTAATTTGAGACGTAAATGATTAAGTAATGCCTAAAGTTTATCAGGTAAGATGAGCGACTTGTATTTATTTTTTCCATTTTTTAAACTAGATTTATTAAATATATTATTGACCTTCAGATATCAAGGAGTTTACAATGAATGATTTGAACATCTTAAGGTAGTTAATATGTTTAATAATTCTTAAGACAGACAATGTTCGTTATTCTTTTCCAGAGTAACTTGTCGAGACACCTCTACTGTGATTTATAATTATATTTTCAACTTCCGTCATGATGTCTTGTGAGGAGAGAGTTTCTGTCCTTGTCATTTCAGTGAAAAGAGGTTTTCATATTAGATTGTTAAAAAGTGTCTTAATGTGGCTAAGAACTGCATATTTTTACCCAATATCAGTTTTAAAAACTTGATGGAATACGTAAGAGGCTAAAATGTACCAAGAAAGAACTTGTATATTACTGGTTACTCAAGAAATACGATGTAATGGTTGTTGAAAATAAATACAGTTACAATACATCCTGTTAAAAATGTTAGTTTTATTCAATGTGTGTGAAGTGGTTTATGATGTTCACGCACTTTGCTGGTAATATATACAATCGATAGGTAAGAATTTCCTATTGAAGAGCCACCTGAAGTAGTACCTTTAAGCCATTCCGAGGTCTTTAATGGTGATATGACGTGTGGTTTATTTGGATTTCTTTCATAAGTAATACTAACTTCTAAAAAACATAAACATTATTATCATTAAACAATGGCATATTACAAAATATTTATTAATATTTTTATAATAACATTTGTCCCATAAATGTCACGTATACTATTAAGAAACGTACATTTATCCCACAAGTTCTTGGTTGGGTTGAAAATTAGTTGGGTGGGTCCAATATCCCAGGTCGTAACTCGATCTTCACTGCTCTGGAAGGTCATTAATTGGGCGCTTGTTTGTGATGGTGCTTCACATTTTTTGCGTGATAACGAGCTTGTTTAAAAAGGTAAACTAAGGGGTGAGTGCAATTTACCAAAAATAAGATAGGGTTAACATAGATAAATCAGGGGGATAAGTGAAACATTTTCCTGTTCCCCGGCTTTTAAATAAGGGTTGAAAAAGATGCAAGATAAAATTTGCTTCTTCCGGAAAAACGAAAAAGGAGAAATTAATATCAAAAATTTGAATAGGTATCTCGTTTCTGCTTATTCCTTTATTTAGTTGTCAGCTTTTTCAACCGAATATCGCTCATCCTCAGACTCTGAATAAAAATTACATCCAAATGTTGAAATCTAAATAAAATTATTTTCCTGTTGCTTAAATGATTCATAGTTTATCTGTACTCATTCCTAGTTTTCTGTATTAAAATTCTTCTTTTTTATTCTAATTAGTTGTGTTGATTGTTTCCACTATTCTATATTGTATCTCCATTTTATATGTATGTGACTGAATTCTGTGTTATTCTTCTTTTTATCTATTATTCATTTTCTCAATTTTACAGAACGTCTTGAAATAAAAAATGTTACATTGTGTGTAATTGGTATTAAAGGTCTGAGTTTGACCGATAGTCGGTTGAAAGAGCTCTCAACAAATAACAGAATAAACGGAAACTAGATGCCAATTCAAAGTTTTGATGCAGATGTTTTGTAGGGTCATATATACATTATTCAGTTTCATATTTACGACGTAGAGTTAAAAAAAGAGTCAATCATTGAACAAGATGCACAGTTTCAATACATAGGGGAAAACATTTGTTAAAATATGTAAAATAAAATATGTAGAATAACTGAAATTAATTATGTTGAAACATATTCCGAAGCGCCCATTTTACCTGCGTAATTACTCAATATATTAAAAGGGAAAGGTATCAACAACCTTTAGAACAATTACTCTCTGAAATGAATTTTAGTTTTTCAAAATTCCCTTTTCTACTAATAACATTGTTAACATTATTAACATAGTAGAAAAAGATCCTACTTTTAACATTGTTTGTGACGGCATTGCGTAGCTGGACGTCTCTGAGGAACTGAATCACCTAATTTTTAAAAGGTGCAAACGTAAAGTGAACTTTTTAAACATTCTCTCATATAGCTCGTTGAAACGCTTCTCAAAATATCCGTAGAAAAATAACGTCATGTTCACTACGGGTCAGCAAAGAGGTTGTATGTTTGAATTTCTTCATGTGACTTCCTATTCGTGAGAAATAAGCATGAAGAATACTTGAATTCGACAAAACTTTTCATCACAATTTTGAAACGCAAAACACTTTAACATTCAATAAAGTCATGGAACATTAGATAACAGCTTCTGGCTCAGGAAATTAACACGTTTCAGAACAAAAATAGTCACGCTTATTTTCCTTTCCCTAAAACACACAACGTAATATTATTTGCTTCCCGCTCTGTTTGACATCCCACTCTTCCCTATAATAGCCTGTCGCAACACGACGTGTTCTCCGAGACCCAAATTCGCACTTTTCCCCATTCCAACCGTCCAATTCCCGTCCCTTCAACGCCAGCACCAACCTCCCTTTGCTCACCCACGCGACTCGCAAAAGATCGGCGCATGGGTGTATTTTTGCCCCTTCAGAGCCAGCAGGCGCCACGATACAAATGATACGCCCAAAGCAACCTCCGCTTTTGTTCTCCCACCCCAGCCACTGGCATAACGGAGAGTTTTTGCATTCCCATCCCTCAACCACCCTCGCAAAGGAGTCGCTGTTTTGTTTTCGTTCCTGAACGCCCGCGAGGACAGAGTTCTACGGCGGAAACGATGCAAAACGCATTCTCGCCCCTCCCCTCTCTACCTCCCTCTCAAAACAAGAGATGCGAGTGCTCTCTCTAATCAAAATTCACGACACCCTCCCAAGAGACCACGTGTGGAATACAATCTCCTTCAAGTTCTTTAAAGCGTCATTTGGCTTCGACATGTGTAAAAGGCAATAGACGCTACGTGTGGATAGTTGGATCAAGGGCGCTTCCTCCACATCGAATACGGATTTCGTATTCTGTGATCTCTCTACCAATTCTCGTACGTCTCTTCCCTTCAGCTACTTCCATTTGAAAACATATATCTCTCTTTCTCTCTTTCTCTCTTTCTAATCATCCATTCCAGCTTTAAGAAAGTAAATTTCTCACACCAAGTATTCTTTCACGATTTATAAATATAAGATGACAATTATAATATGAAATTTCTTGAGAATTTGGTCTATTATACAATTACATCTCTTACATGCCGACACTGCCTTTATTTTGAGGCATTGTCGGTGTTAGTAGTTTTGCTTTTATCATATAAAGAAACTTTTCTTCCATCTGGAAGAAATTAAAAACGACAGCAAAATGAGTAACTCATCACTGACAAAGTTGACATGCGCTAGTTGAGCATAAAGAATACACACCAAATCCTCTTGAAAAATATTGGTCCAGGTTTCACAGAGCTGGAAAAATATTTAAAGCGGAGTTAAACTGCGCGACTACATTTATTACATCAGTTCTTAAATAACTGAAGTCGAACACAGTCGAACATTGTGAAAAAATTATAAGAATAAGTACTTAAAACAATAAATGATCATTTCAAAACGTAATACCTATAAAAAATAATATGGAAGTTTATTTTATGCGAAAGATAAAAAAAGTTAGTTTCGGTGATTTACCTTTTCAGAATTAAACTTATAACGTAAAGAAGCGCGGGTATTAAGACATATCAATAAAACAGCCAAACCGTTATCACATTATTTTGACTGAGTCACAAAACATCTGATATATATGCACTCCAATTCATGTCCAAACGAACTACTTGAAACTTTCATGTCACCACACATTCAAACACATATGCAAAGAAGCGCCATATTCCTTTCTTCCTGACGTGGTATTCAGAGAGGTTCTATTGTCTAAATATGGCTCTGACAAGAGAAATTCAATTATTTCATTGCGTGCCATTCTGTCAAGCCGCATAAAGGGGAGAGTTGGGAAACAATAAAAATCTATACCACAGAAGAATTAAAATTAAGAGCATTACCGCGGGTCATGCAGTATCACGCAAACACTTCCCTTCCAAATTATTTGAGGACTGGAATTAATAAAACAAATTAGAGCACAGCTGACTCATGGGAAATTTAATATTCCTGGTAATATCATGCAATACAAATAAAGTAACATGTTTACGAAGATTTTTAAAAAATGACAGCTTCTGTCTCAGTTTTCCTTCAATTTTATACGAAAACAGAGCAGCAATGTACAATGAAGTAAATTTAAATAATCCTCTTATAAGTGTTTTAGCTCATGAGGATAGCCAAAAAGAAATATCGGGTAGTTATAGTTGATCTACTACTATTAACGTCCATTGTATAATCCAAGTAAATAAATAATTTAAGACTTATGATCTTATGTTGAACGAGTACCATACAATAATAATAGTAAAATATAAAATGTATTCCTCCATCATAAGGTTGTAAGTCTTAAATTATTTATATTTGATCTATTTCAATATGCTGTAAATTCTGATTTTACTCTTGTGTTTGAAGGTCCTGAATCTGACATCAAAACTATTTCTCTTTGGTACATGTTCCAAAATATTTTTCGTTGAAATGACCAGAGGAATCTTGCTAATAGGATTGAAAACTTTTATTTTTAGATATCCTAGTCAAATGTAGTTATTTAGAGATATTTATGTCGGAATCAAAATATTTTACTAATGTGCTCTGTTATATCTGTGATAATTGTGTGAAGTCGAAAAATAATTATTATCCGATTTTTATATAGATAGACAGACAGATAGATAGATAGATAGATAGATAGATAGATAGATAGATAGATAGATAGACAGACACTTTACAGTTTTGGGGGAACCCAAAAGCGGTGGAATAGATAATTTTTTATATTGTTATTGAAATGTGTTTTAATACTCTTTTAAAACGCGTCCAACTACTCAGTACATTTTCGAGGTATCCAGCAATCAAGTGTCAGATGAACACTATAATAAAACCCCGGTTCGCAACTCAAAGCTACCCAGTCTCGAAGAGAGTAGGTTATGAGTGTTGTATGTGTCAAACGATCAATATTCACAAACTAATTGACTTGTTTTCATGATGGCTTAAATCAAGGTCTTTTCTGAAATCTAAGGTTCTGGGAGACTACGTGTAAGGCTTGGGTTCTTCTCTCCATTTTCTAAATCGAACGCAGAAGGGATAAGTAGTATGTTGCGCTTTTCATAAAAAAGCATCATCTCCAAATTTTCATGAAAACTCCAATGAACATATGAATCAAATGTCAATGAAAAGAAATGGAATGTATTAAATAATTGAAATGAGATTCGTCAAACAATTCTATTACAATTTCTGCAAGTCAATACACAGATCGTATTCAAGTATAACGGTTGCTTCAAACGAATATTTCGCGATCGAATTATTTTACGGAGGAATTATACTATGCTCCTGATCGTAATTAACTTTCCAACATAAAACCCATTGTATCAAAATATTTTTTTATCAAATGAGCAGCTCTGTTATAAATGTTTCTGTTAAATACAAACATGTTTTAATTTTTCCCGTGCATATAAAATAGTATTAAGTTTAAAAGAAATATTTTGTGTTTTTGTTGCAAATCTCTTCCTTCCATGCCACCAAAAACAATTATTTTTATCCATCCTAGGGTTATTAAAAGTGTATAATTTGTTATTATGCCAGCTATATTTCTTACTATAAACACGTCTCCAAAGGAATATGTCTTACTAATCTCAGGTAAATCCATGTATCTTTTCATCAACGCAGTCGTTTAAATCATAAGTAGCTGTTTAGGGTTGCAAGCGAAATACTACAGGTAAAACACTTCTCTCGTCCTTACCCTAATTTACATTTTCGCACAAAAAACGTGTAATGAGAGTACAAAATAAGCAGCAGTTATAGTCTACATCAAAGACGAATTAAAAGTCACTTTCAGCTACAGCACTAAGAGGCATGTTGAATGTGAGAAAATTTGCAAAATCGCGGACAAAGTAGCTGGATGAGAAATAAATAATTGCAAAAAGAATATGAATAAAGCGAGAAAAGTGGACTAGCTTCTCTGAAAAGCATCGACTTTATCACGGTAGGTCACGCAGTCTGAGGAGCTGGCTTCCCCGTGTGCAAGTCATGGGAGTATGGGTGGCAAAGTAGTGGCCGCAAGCCCAGACGAAACAACCTCAGTGCTAGTGGAAGTGTCAGCCACTTCTCACTCCCGAGAAATTAACGGCACTACTCACTGCCCCCTTGATTACACATCCTGCGCAACTTGCTAATGAAGTCCGACCCCTCTTTCCCTCGACAGGATTCGCGCCTCTATCACCCACTTTCTATCTTCCAACCTTCTCCCTTCTCCTCGGTATACACCTCGAAAGAAAACTTGTTGCGTGACTTTCCAATATTTAAATGTACTACTCGTGTTTTTCGCGGGCTGCCTTTTCCGCTGCTTGCTGAATTGTTTACAATACTCGTTTCCTCCTTACACTTTTACGGCAATAATCAGAGCGCGCTACCTGTTTGATGCCTTCAGCACGGCAACTCCACCGTCAGAGGAGGGGGAAAATTCAAATCAAGGCCGCGGAAAGTGAGCTATCGGCGCCGTAAAATGTAAAAGAAGGAACGAAATAAAAAAATACTGGGTCAGAATCTGAGAAACAGACTAGTCGCCCTCACCGCAATACGGAGGACTGCGAAGAGAACAAATACGGAATGTATTCATAGAGCAGATGAGACAAACGTCGCATCATCGGTAAAAAGCAAAATACTAGGCATTATATCACCACTGATACGTATACGATTCCTTCTAACAAACATGGGGTAGGATGCATGCGAGACATATTACTCGCCTTTCCCCCTCCTAGCTCCCCGGAAAAAAACAATTAAAGATTTTTGCAATTACTCAAAATTTACCCTGAACTTTAAAACTAAAAGAATGCTTGAATCGTTAAGTATATCAAATTAATATATTCATTCGGGTAATAATTCTTTCGAGTTAATTATTTCGTTTGAAGCATTAAATGTTTAAGGAGACTGGTTTAAAGATAATTAAGATGTACCAAGTTTTATCCTCCGATTTTCCCGTATGTACGAGTCTCTGTGTATATAGGAAGAGAAGAGTCGACAGATCTGGTCACGTAATGAATGGGTTTGGATAAGAGAAAAACCCCGCAGGAATAAGAATATTGGATGCGGCGAGGAATATCAGTCAACTCCGAGCACAGTTTGTACCACATATCGGCTCGGAGAGAGCACCATATGAACTTCTGTGTGCTAAAGAACATTGACACACATAAATGCGAGAGAGTTACGAGGTTATCGCAACAATAGATATATGTTCCCAGAAGAGAGAACACAAGAGTAGTAGTCTGGAGAGTAACACGAACACGCCTAGCGGATTATGGTTTTACCCAGTAATTTTGATCCCACGCAGTAATCATTTTCGAGTGTTTTACATGGAATGCAATGTTTATGTGAAATTTAAATGATAATATTTTCTGTGTTATTGAACAAGTATTAATTTGAAAACATGTTGAAACATTATAAATGGTCACATATACCATCTTTATGACTTCCTTCATAATGAAACGCGTAAATATTTCGAATCAAAATTTATTCACAAACACGAATCAATGTTGAATAAAATAATAACAATGTCACTCGTCCGATGGAATATGAATGCATTTCATTATTATAGCGCAAGTACGCATCATCAAATATGTATGAGATCAGTGGCACCAAGTGGGAGACAAGCGAACATCACAAATCAAACAAATGACAATGACTCTCCAAAAGTTAATTCCGAATTCTCTCGCACCTACAACCCTGCTGGAGCGCCTGTACTCTTCGCGGAGTGCTTCACAGTGGAGAGGGGAACAGTGTAAGAGGAANAAGAGGAAGGGAAGGGGGGGGGGGGGGGTGGCAGCGTCTCGAGATGGATTCCGAAGACGTCGAGAGGGCCCTGCGAGGCGCCAGACCGGCGCGCGGAGTGCCTTCGCAGTGCCGACGCCGATGCCGGAGCGAAGAAAGTTCTGGAGGCCTGTGCCGCGACCGATAACGGCGCGGGGGCTGTGACACGCGCACTCGCTCGCAGATGCAGAAGAGATGGGGTAGTGGGTCTTGAGGATGGGTGAGGAGGAGGGTGGTCGCTTTACGGCACCCGAGATGAGACGCTGAGGGCAGGGAAGCATGGTGGTGGAGAGTGGAGGAGAGTGGAGGAGAGTGGAGGAGAGTGGAGGAGAGGGGCTCTATAAACAAGCGCACCAACGCGATGACAGCGCAAGTGCCCCTTCGGGGCTGACGGCGACGGGACCGACGCGGAAGTGACGGAGGTAATGGCGGTGATGAAGGGAAGGGAAACTGTGCAGAAGTGGGTGGCGTCGAGTCTCACACGTGAGACACTGTGACAAGCTACATACGAATATATTGTGAAACTAACCGCCATAGAAGACGCATGGCCAAATTAAGAAACTCATGTGCACTACAATCGAAGTTCGGCGCTTTCTTTTGTACTTTCATCGTAACTTAAGGGTATGTATGTAATGAAATCAGCAATATCATGTTACGTTAGCGAAGAAATATACTCATCAATTAGTTTAAAATAATTGTAACTATTTGATCGCAATTTAAAAGTAAAATTTGACCAATATCGTGTCATCAAAATTAAAGTTCCGAAATATTAGAAAGTAAGTATTTCAAAACTAAAAGTGTCATAGGTAAAAGGTTCATTGAATGGAAGGTCCTCTCGTTTGAATATTTGGTGATGGGACTCGTAGCACATGTTTCCTATTGGCGTCAATGCAAGCAGTTTTCATATACTTTACTGCTTTGTGGTTCGAATTAGATCTTTAACAACAGACGGATAGGAAGAATTATAATTCTTTTCATAATAAAATTTTCAAATATTTGGCCAGGTAGTTCATTTTTTGTGGTTATAGTAACGTGAGTTTTTCTTTATAAAATTAAAAATTCATATACAATACGGATACAATGAAAAGAAAATATTTTAAATAATTGTGTATTTACATTTTTTATGTTTTGTTTAACGTTCAGAATTATAAAATTTAATGTATTAGTGCAAAATAGCTTAATTCAATAAAAATTTAAAATGGGAATGTTTCAAAATATTACAAAATAAATTTAAAAAGGAAAAATGAATAAAATAGTCTGATTTCTAAGAGGAATAATTAATATGGTAAGTATTAAAGTAATATAGATTGTTGGCAAGTATATTGACTGGTCTATGAAGATCAATAAAGTGAAAATTTTAATTAATCGAGTATTTATAGAAATTAATCGAATGGTTATTTGTTTATGTTTCGAATAATTAATTTGGAATCGATTAAACGATCAAAGTTGGCATCACTTATTTGATACAACGAAAAGTAGTTGGTGATATCACAGAGTAATTGACAAAATTAACATAAGTCACTGTGCGTTTGATTAATATTATTCATTCATATTAAATTCATTACTTTTACATACATTAAAATAAAAATTCAATAAAAACAATATTACATTTCACTCATTATTATAATTACAAACGCCAGAAGAAATCCCATACCAATAAATGAGTGTCTCTACATATTTATTTCGTAAAATAAGAGGCCATTTAAGTCAGTATAACTTGTTCAGTTTAATATCATTAGTTACTAAATTAAGTATGAATAATAATTTGTTCAGTATGTCATTTACACTACATGACAATGATCTTATTCACTTTTGTAGTACGGTTGCATGATTAAAGAACTTGAAAAGAATTTTAACTTCATCCATTATACTCCACCTTGACAGTAACGAAGTATTCTATTCCCTCATTTGATTCTTTTATACGTTCCACGAGGAAACTTCTCTATAACTTTCTTGAACATGTGAAAATGTTTCATCAAATCAAATACTATTTAATTAAGTAATATTAAATACGTTATTTATATAAATTGAATTATATTTCAGATATAAATGAAAATTTAAAAAGAACATGTGTAATAATTGCTAATGCCAATAGGGCACGTTTCTGCGTAAGAATATAATTATAAGACAAATGAAAATTGAAAGGAAGTAGAAAAATGGGAAGTGGGAATTTATTTGACGTCTCGTATCAGTGTTCCATGGTGGATACAAGATGCATCGAGTGTTTCTGATCCTAGACGTCTTAAGGAACACAGCATTTTGCACTTAGATCTTTCCGCGTTCGAACTTCTTCGATGCTATCATTTCCACACATAAATCTCTTAAAACCCAAACACCCTCCATATAAGAAACAAAAACTTGTCAGAAAGATCCCGTGGAAAAGAGAAAAGCGAAAGGGGTAGATGGTGAAAACTTTTGTAGACGAGGGATAGAGGCGAAAAGGAGCAAAATCCTCCTTAAAGGCCCGCGACAACATTTCAAAGACGCTGCGCTTGGGTTTTGCGAGGTTTATGTGGATGGAGATGGACGCGGGAGGATGGGTGGTGGAGGGGAACTCAGTGCATGGAGGGTGGCGTCGGCCCGGCACGCCGACAAGATAATGCCGGGTATCGAGGGACGTTAAGTCCCGCACGGCACGGCCCCGTTGATCATGAACCCACGGGAAGAGTTAAGCCGAGCCCACGGGGGCGGCAGGCGACGCGGGTTAGGTCAGATCGAGGCGGGGGTCGTTCCCGCTGCACACAGCACAGCCGACTGCTGATAATGCCAGGGTCAGGATTAACGAAACGCTACGCGGAAACGAGGGATAAGACTTGTCACAGATAGAAAATAAAAGGTCGTCCCACTACCTGTTCCACTTCCTCCTTCTTCCTAAAGCCTCCTCCAATAATCTCTTTTCTTTCTCCGCCCTCATTCTATCAACAATTTCTCAGCTCTACATCTCCCCGTTTATCATCTTGTGCGCTCACTCCCCAACTTTGTACGATCGTTTTCATCCAGCATTTCTTCGTCTTCGACATCTGTCTTCTCTGCTTTCACTACATTCAGCGCATCGTGTGCCTCCAACATCTTCCATCCCAGTTTCACTTCGCTACCCTCTTTCACCCCTCTCCCTCGTTGCCATGGTGTTCCCTCTTCCGATAACTGATCTCCTTCGCGATAGGATTCAGAGTTCAGGGATCTCCTGCCTGCGACCACTCTGCTCCACGAACAGAAGGGAAATCTCTCATCATCAAGAAGATTGGAGACACCGTTGACATTGCCTGAAGGCAGGATCGCGTTCAGTGGTACGAGCAAGAGAGTTTAAGGATACCTACTGAGAGGATTTCGTGAAGTATTATCATTAGATACAAATATTATTTCAATACGAAAGGGGTGGTAATCACTACGATATTTGGGCAATAAAATTTTCATGGGTAGACTACACGAATACCTCCAAATTACTCAAAAATACTAATATATTACTTATATTGGAATATTGTAGACTTGTACCTTTTTCATATTTTTTTAAATTATGTCCTTAAATTAGATTTATTTTAATGGCATTTAGTTTTCTTCTGCCCAAGAGTTTCGAGAATATATATCTAAGTGCTGAATCTGTTTTAGATTTCTCTACATTTTTTTAAAATTTGGAAACTCTTATTCGAGAAACATTGTGTCCACATCAACAAGCACTTGTTTTCTCCAATTCTTTAGGATGATAGTCGAGTAGGTCAGATCAATAGCTTTTGAGAAATCTAGGTATATCATTACATTACATAATTTTTCATAATTATCGAATCTGATTTTTATAAACAAAGAAGTTTTGCATTAAAACAATTCCTTTTTCACATGTTTTACTTCATAATTCCGCCACATACATTCCTTCCTTCTTTCATATTCTACATTCAAAAATCCCATTAGTTTACACATCATCAAGTTAAGTCCCTTATCTAAGACAACCATTTTGTTTCCCGATTCAAATTCAGAAGCTATTATGACTTTTGTGAAATTTGTAAAAACCAACAAAATACTATAAATAACCTGGTATGAAAAGTATAATTCGAATTTAAAAATTATATGACATCCAGTTGACTGTATTCATATGACTTTGATTTCTCACAATTTTCCCCTGAATATGGAACGTCTTAAATACAATCGCCTTTCCTAAATGTTTTAGTTAATTTAATAAATAAAATTTTCATTTTGAGAAAAAACTTATGTATTCTCGATCCTTGTAAATGTGTGATCCTTGTAAATCTAAAATGTCGCACGATCGCAATCTTTCCTGCAATATTTCTCATAGTGGTTTGATTTTTACTAATAATTTGTCTTATTCAGTAGTACTTTTTTGATGTAAACATTTGTTAGTAGTTCATTTGTCTTAAGTTCATGTTAAATAAACTTTAAATAATACATTAAATAAACTCTCGAGTTCTTGATTTTCCTTTCTTCTAGCGTAAGCCGCCTTCACTTTGAACTGCAGCATTACCCAATAGAAATCTTAAGACGCTTATTTATGAGTTTGAAGTCAGAATTCGTACAAAACAAGGACAATGCAAGACTAACTGCATAACCCACTTAGGCAAGCGAATCGTAATCTCTTGCGCCGTTGTTCTGTATACAAAAATAAAATATACTGAGAACCGCCCACTGCATGAGGGTTCCTATAGAAGCTCACCTGCAGGGTCCAGAGCACAGCCTCAAGTAGGTTGCGAAGCAACTTTGTTCTCGAGAACTTCGCTCACCTTCGTCGAAGAGACGTTGTATGAAGGGATGGTTAGGGGGGAATTGAGGAGGCCCAGGAGGATGAGGAGGAGAGAGGGATGAGGGAGGTTTGGGAGTCGCGTTGCACAACCCTTCGCCTCCTCTGATGTCTCCCGTCTACGCTTCGCGCCAATAGGTTAATGGCTTTAGTGCAGCCTATCTTTCACGTATTATTCATAGTCAGCTCGTAAGTTGTGCGGACCAAGTTGGCGTGCTCACCGCGGCTCAGACAAAGCACCAGTTGGATGAAGACCCGTCCTCCATGGATTCCCTCGTCCACCTCCGCCTGTGCCTCCACCCCGTCACATCTTCCGCTACCAGACGACGTCATCATGGAGGTAGGTGAGCAAAGGAGAACGAGTTCCAACTTTTACTCAACTTCTGCTCGAGTTTCGCTCTCGAGAACAAATCCTAAAATCTCATTCATAATGGCCAGACAATACACACGTCAAATCGAAATATACAACCTAGATTTTCTTATGCCTTTATACAAATATGGGACGATAGAGTGAGATGACGAACTGAATATAAAAACATTTCGTAATTCTGCATAATACGTTAGTCTGGAATGTCAATTGAAGCATTCATAAAAACCGATTTGAGGATTGAAAAAAATTGCTCTAAACGAATTACTAGCAAAAATACTACAGAATTAGAAGGTAGGAATTACAACCTGTAAAAGTATTTGTTTGCTTTCACGTGCTTTAAAGGAAGTAATATTCTTGTAACAAAAGGTTAATTTGTTTTCAAGTTAGTTTCTGAGTTCGTATTATGCACGACTACATGAAAGGTGTGTAGCTGATGTTGCGATGAAACTTGGTAACTTTTGATGATGAAGCTCCTAGCACTGGGCTCTCTACTGTTATTATGTAGCAGCAACAACAACAACAGTAGCTGCGTCTGCTGCGGTGGCGACGGCAGCAGCACCGACAGAGGGTTTCATCCTGAGGTAAGACCCCCTCTTGCAGGAGCTCTTCCCCCCAGAAACTCATCTTACACCCATCCCCCTCCACTAGCAGCCTCTTCCGAGACACTGCGTCTGAAGGTGCAAATGCCACGTTGTGGGGTAAGTACAGAGTGAAAAGGAAACTTTGGAACATAGTGGTTTCCCCCAAGGTGAAGCAGTGAGAGGATCAAATGAAAGCAGTGTCGGGCGGCTCTTGGTCCCTTTCCACAGCCCTGTTTGGTCCCTGGGCCGCAGTCACATCCACACAATCTTTTTCTCTAAATGTTCTGGACTCTGGAGGGGCCGAGAATTGTGAGTACCCTCAGTCAAATATTCGCTGACTCAAAATCCAGGCCAAGAGAAAGCATTTCCTTTTTTTGCAGGTCACATCAGCGCTCGTCGGGATACTACTCGACGTCGTTTTGCTTGGTCACTGTGCGATAGTTTTTGGACTAGGTCCATAAGAAGTAGAAGGGCTGTCCAAAGCTGATCAGTTCGGAGATAGTCCCCTATTTGCAACCGAATGGAGGCGCCGATTGTCTGCAGGGTGTGCAGTTTCTGCACGTCGCAAATATCTCTTCCCCAGCGCACCGTGCCTTCGGTCCTCCCTAATATGTAACGTGGGCATGACTCGACTGTTCAGCAATTGAGCGGCCCCGAGCGTACCTTCGAACCGGGCCCCGGAGTAGATTTCATCGTCGTACAAAACGACGAGTGCCACATTTGGACCCGAATTCGGAATGACCCGAGAGCCGAGAACTTTGTCCTCTATGGCCGACGGTGTATCCATAAATGCGCGATAATGGACGGTCCTGGTGAGTCCGCCAAGTGCTGTGTCCGTCGGGGCAGATCGTGGAAAGGGAAATGAAAGCTTTCCGAACGCAGAGAGAAATCTAAATGAGAATCGAGAGACGGAACCCTCGAATACAGGAGACAATCCGTAAAGTGCTTCCAACACTGGAGATTTTTCCCTGAGAATTTTTACAATTTTCAAGGTACTTTCTACACACAATTACCTGAATTCAAACTTCTTTTTGTTCTCCAACAAAAAAGTTTTATGTTTTGGAATGAATTCAATGCACACAATTTTCAGGTTTTTACCAATATATTCTTAATAAACTAATATTAAGAATATATTGGTGGAATTGGTATGTTCATATATTTTTGTACAATATTCCTTAACAAATTCTCAATGCTCTGTAATTTCTTAGAAATTTTTTTATCTACAATTGCTGAAAATTCAACCTTTAGGGACATGTCCAAAACTGGAATAGTCTGCCTCAAAGTTCTACTGTTCCTACCTACGTCAACCGCACGTTAGTATCAGAGCCCACCGCTTGAGCAACGCGGTTTGGCACTATTGCGACACAAGTGCAGAGCAACACTTGGGCAGCCTGACCACACCCTAACCAGACGCCACACGCACCCCATATTGCGGGGATGGAAGACGAGCGCCGACGAGCGCTCGAGAGACTGGACTGGTGGAGAGTGGAGCTAAAGAACATCGGGGGAGAGGCGGGAAATAAGGTCGGTTGGGGGAAGAGCGGGGAATGTCGACGGCACGGCGGAGGCAGGCAACGTACGTCGCACACGAACTCAACCGCGCGAGCGCCAGCCGCCCTTAAAGGGGATGCGCGCGTCTCATTACAGCGAGCAGAGACGAGTGAAGACGACGGACTCAAGAAATAGCGGCTGGTTGAACCAAAGGGAAGTATTATTGAGAAGATGACCTCGTAACTGATACAAGAATGGATTATCAGAAAGTTTTTGTTAACCGTCGCAAGATGTTTCATTTCAGTAGACCTAAGAAAAATCTCCCAATCTAGAAAATTATTGATATAAGCCGTAGTTTTGAAGGATTTTCGATAATTCGCGAATCATATTGTGACATTTTAGTATGTAAATGAAGAAGACGCACTTCATTAGTGAGAGTTTAATGTTGCTATGGTTCACAAAGCAACTCAGTTTGTTACACACACTTTATTAAGGCAACAGAATGGGTCAATTAATTTACTAATCTAGGTCTTAGGATAATAAGACTATCAATCTTTATCAGCGGGTCTGTGTCATGAAGAGATTTTCATTGAGAGATGCAACCCTTTGAGGCGCAATTATATTTTGTCGTCTGACATTTATAACACCATATACATTTTTCGTAATGCCAGGGCATCTAATATTTTTAAGAAAAACTGTAGTCCGTAATATTAATTTGACACTTTTCTTTAAATGTACAACTATTTAATTGACCTCAGTAGCGAAATGTCTCTAAGAGTTTCGAAGTCGATCTTGGGTCAAGTGGAAGAATAAGAGGGAAGAGACCGCTTGGCCATTGTCTGAGTGACGTCAGCGCGTGCCATTTGTCATTGGCGCCGCTGAGGAGACAGCAGGCCTCGCTCTCGAAGCGGCGAAGAGCTTCCAAGCAGCGGCGGCGGCAGTAGTAGTGGCGACGAGGACGGGACGCGATCTGCTTCGGTCGGCAGTTCGGCGGCGGCTCCCCATTCGGTCTGACTTTTATGGGAAAGTTAGCACGTGACACGGGCAGAGAAATGAGCGAGGTCGGGCGTTTCCTACTTTATGAAATTCAACATTCAATAAGTGTCGTAGCGTATCTTTCACGATTAATTCCCCTGTCGTTTTTACTAAATAATTTTTCGTTTACACTGCTTTCTTTATTGAATATAATTGAATTATAAAGAAAATATGGTAATAATTTTCTCACACCAAATTTACGATGTTTTTATAATGTAACAAATATTAGTTTTTACCACAAAATGAAATTTCCAAGTCTAGATTTTTAAATTTACAAAATAACCTGTTGCAAGATACAGGATATAGAAATAATCTACACGTACAAAATATACATCCTCCACTTTGATGAAGCCTCTGCATGAACTAAAGAAGCTAGGTCCTTTTCACAATTTCAATACAATCCCGAACGAACTGCGTCAGTCGGACGAAGTAGTCAAGTACTTCGATGTCTTACAGCACAATAAAAACACAAAGACACAAAGAAGCAGAGATGTAGCGTGCCAGTCGCTCTACAACCAAGGACGAATGAACGTTGAATCACGAGCAAGGGCGCTCTGTGAGCGAGCATCGGTGGGGAATAACGAACCTCAATACTCCGGCGAGCGGAGCACGGCTCAGACTACCCGCAATCTTGCAAGGGACGTGAAACTCAGGGACGCACATCCAAAGGATCATTGGAGAGCGAAGAGGAGGGGGAGGTTGGGCGCCTCACAGCCAAATGCGGTCTGCGCTTCCAAGCATTAGGAGCCAGCCAGCCACGCTGCTCTAGAGAGGAAGTCGATGGAGGAAAACCGAAAAGTGCACACGCGAAGAGGAGAAGGACAAATAACGAGAAAAATTATGGAGAGAAACGCAAGAACTCTGATTAAGGAGAGCTCGCGGAATAAAAAGATACGAACAAATCTGTATGATTTGGAAACGAGGAGGAGAGAAAAAAAGAACATTGCCACAGACATTGGGAATGGGGTACAAAAGGAAAGAGAACAAGAAATGGGACTGAGGAAACGATGGATGGCGCATCTGAGAGAAGAAATGAAGCGGAGATGCTACTGCTGTTGGGGTTCTTGATGGAGCTGGGAGTGCCGGCGCTCAAACTGTGTACCCGCCCCCACGCCTGCGGCGACGTCGTCTCGAAATCGATCTGTCGTACGCAAAGCGTGTCCTCTCGCATTCGATCTCCGACCCTGAAGTAGACCAAGAGCCACGGGTTGCGCGTCGCTGCATAAGGCGACCGAGACTATGGTGAGGGCTATGAGGCAATGGAAGCAGAGTGCAGAGCGCTTTCGCTCCTTCCCCTTGAACCAGAGCGGCCCCTCGCGTATACTGCCCCTTCGGCAAAGGCGGCGGTGGCAGGCATGCGGACAACGACAGCGAGACCGTAGGCAACCATCCAAGCGTCTGTGCCAGGATATGTTAGGTGGAGGGCGCGGATGCGAACTAACGGCCAATGGCGGTGTCGGCGGAGGTGACGCACGACGAGGTATGGGTCTCAGATACAGTGGGGGAAGAAGCGTAAATTGTTTGTTTGTTTGTTTTTTTGTTTTGTTTTCAAACAATATATTTGAATCTTTGAGTCTCAAATTTTCATATTTGGAACCACGTGAAAATTAAGTTAGCCAAAAAGGAGGGAGGAACAATAAAAAATTTTCAAACACATTTTTTTAATCTAGCGAAAGCGGATATTTTAATCTAAACTCATTAATTCAATAATATAAGCACAAAGTAATATAAGGAAATGAAAATAACCTTTTATAAAAACTCATGGATTTCAAAAATATTTTACTGAAAGCTTTGAGTAACAAAACACCACTCAAGAGTTACATACGATAACAAAAACATTTTTCTGGAGAAAACAATTTTGGGGGCTTAAAGCAAAAATTAAATAAAAATATTTTTTATAACTACTGCATATGATGAAAATAATTTTCCTAATTATTTTAACTGAATTAACGGACCCATTATAAATTTATCTTCATTTTATTCAACCCTTGTAAAAATTGTTTATCTGATTACTCGGCATCTTTGCTTCTAGATGTACTCCAAGCGAAATTTATATACAGAACTATTCAACAACGTAGCATCGCAGACACCACCAGAAAAGCGGAGAAAAGCCTTTGCAAAGAAAAGGCACCCGGACAGCTGAGCCAGGTGCAGCACGTTAACGAGGACCGGCGCGGCGCGGCAGGGAGACCAGTATCTAGGAAGGTGCGTGCCGTGAGCGCGTCTCAGGCTCAGTGGACAAGAAAGCCACTGACAGCACCAGCCAGAAAGGATTTGCAAGCTTTATGCGAGTCGGGAAGGAAGGAAGAGGGTCGTGCACCTTGCAAAGCGAAGAACGGAACGATCTCGAAACGAGTCACGTGTTCCTCCCACGAAGCGCGGGAACAGGTCTTCATAATCGAGGAAAGAGAATATTTCCAGAAGTGGGAATGGGGAAAGACGCTCTACGAAGAGTGTAGTTTCCGGAAAAGAGGACAAGACAGCTGCCACATGGGAGGAGAGAGGGAAGCGGGTTTCAGAGGACAGAGGAAGAAGATACTACTCGAAGAGGGAGCGCGGAGGTAAAAACGCTTAGGTCCGAGAACGAAAGGACGGCGCGACCAGCTGGTATGGGACAAAAGGGAAGGGAATCAGACCGAGACGCCAGCTCACATGTAGGCAGGTGAAAGAGAGGGCGGTTAGGCAGACATTCAGACAGGCAGGCTCGGGGAGGGTAGGATAGGATAGAGTAGCGGGTGAGCGGGAGCTCCTCCGTGTATTGATCAGGCTGCTGAGCAGAGAGTGGGAGGGAAGGAGGGTAAGGAGGGTAAGGAGCGGAGGCGGAGGTGGCAGCGGAGACGGAGCTGGCAGCAAGCAAGCAGGCGGGTGGGTAGACAAGGAGATGGACGTAGCACTGGCACACAGGCGGGGACGGGGGCTCTCGGGTGACTAAGAGAAGTGGCGAGACTGAAGGGGTGAGGACGGTGAAACGCGGCGACGGGAGGAAAAGGAGGAGCGAAATGAAGACTGGCGTTCGCGCACGCGTACAGACGCACAGTCACGTGCCACCCAGCGTCTTCGTCTCCACGACCACGTGGCGCTGAGGAGCGCTACGTAGTACTTTCAAGTGGGTGGAGGATGGTACCATGGGATTCACACAGTGAACGGAAATTCTTTTCGCACGACTAAACCGCACGCAGATAATTCGTCCCACATTAGGACGTGTTAATCCTCCTTGGTCGAAATGTGTTTTCTTTCTCAAAATTTCTATATAAAATTTCCTGAATCGTAATTAAAATTCTCTTTAAAAATAAGATTCATAAAATAATTTTAAGTTTAGACAAGTTTAGACTAAGTAGAAACCACCTAACTAACCAGAAATGAGTTAATTAAATTAATTATTAAGGAATGGGAAAAACAAATTAGAAGAAAAAAAATCACAAATGATTTCCAAAATCTTGAGATTAACAGCTGCTCTATCGGTTGAAGAAGAAATACACTGAAAGTAATTTATGTAATTTATTCTCCTTATTGTTTTTGTATATTTCAACAAGATACTCCCTATGTTGTTTGATATGTTTCTTTTTTTGACACAGATGGAATATTTCCTTGTTACGAATATGGAATATTTCTTTGGTATATATTACACATAGATGGACAATAGAAGTTCCGGAAGTGACCAAATGACCTTGTGTTTTTACTTACACTTGCATCCTCCACTAACCCAATCCAAACTTGTTAAATGATTACGGAAAATATATTTCGACAACAAAAAATATTCAACTTATCTCCTAAACGAGGTATTACTCAAAATCGTATAAAGGAATGTTTAGCTGAGTAATGGTTTTCTGAATAGCATTTTGTTACATGTTGTCTTTTAATTTTGTAAAATTACTTTCCTTGATATGTATTCACAGAAAAGTACATATTTTTGCGTTATATATTGTCGTAACAATAAAAAATGTTCATTAGAAAAGTATGCCTTGCGCCAATTTTTAATATTCAAGGTTGAAACATTTAGATTGTTGATTTATTTCGAGATGGCTATCGCTCATATATTAAAGAAATATCATAAATCAAAGGAAATACTTCAAATAGTTTAAAAGTATCGTTTTCTTTCCGTATAAAGTCTAGTATATAACTACAAAATATGAAAATAAACAAAAAAAATTAACAACTAAGAATGAAATTGGTGTGATGTTTATTGTGAATTTGTGCACAGATGAGTTGATGTATTCCCAGACAGACTGAAATCTTAAGGCAGGTTTTTTTCTTTTTTTTTCTTTTTTTTTTTGACAAGAAGGGACAGTTCCAAGCGAATTTCCACCTCAACTTTAGAAAAGAACTTTTAGCGAACTAGTTGATGATATACAGTAAATACCTAATATTTAAATATTCTAGTTATTTAACTGATTTTTACGTATTTATTCTACAGTCATCTCAGACTTTCAGCACTGACGTTTTAATATTTATATTTGCACATTAAAGTGAGATTAAAATTATACACATATTGAAGAATCATAAGTACCTGGAATAAGAATCACCATCCGCTTCGGTAAATTATTAAGTCACGCTAATAGACGACAAATACATACAAATTTACATTCCCTTACTTACTCTTCCATTAAAAGTGGATTGTAAGGAAAACACTAAGGTAAAAGAAGAAGACAAGGATAAACTTTCGCATTATTCCATCCAAATACTTCGAGTGAAATATGCAGTCCATTTACAATCTAACATTCCCATACATCACTCAGTAACCTCGCAGCATTCAGAAAGGTTTGCGTGGAAACTTAAAATTAGTAAGTAACTCATTTCCGCAATAATTTCTTTGCGCCGAGAAACGAAAGAATTTTGCAGCGCGACTTCGTAGATGATGCATGAATTTCCCCAACCTAGGAGCGATATTAATTAGATTCATTTGAAGCACGAAGACAGTGAAAAATGGTTTTGCTGATTCTGACGTTACATTTGCGACAAGGGGCAAAACATTACATTGAAACCGGACAAGGGTTCTTAATGCTAGAAACCATTTCGAATCAATAAAGCATAACTTTCATTTTAAAAAAAACTAATTCAATCTAAATTGACTTTCTGTATTTCCTATAGAACGTGTCTATAGTGAACAATTCTATTTCTTGAAATTTGTGGGAGCAGTACCAAAGAACATTCCTATTTAAAACATCATAAAAATTGTAATTTTGAAAGTTTATCCTTGAAACTATTAAAAGGAACTCGGATACAGAGTAGGTTACATTGAAGTATAAAACCTAAAATTGAATTTAGAATCATTTTAATATCTCTTGTAATATAATAGAAAAGGAAATATATAATTCCGTTTCCAATGCTGTTTCATGGTATTATACACCTCTTCTTGCAATAGCTCTTGTGAACAGTTCTAAGGTAATCAACATAATGCAATACAGATCACGTACCTAATTCCCAACGTACATTTCAATGTCTGCGATTTGCATTTAAGAACGATGGCAACGTAACATAGAATCTACTCGCTGTTTCCTACAATCACCTAGAAGGATATCACACGCCAACGTTATTCAGTGTTCTAGTTTCCTCTTCATTTCAGGATCGGGCACCGAGGATGTCGACGTTAGCGGAGCCCATTTATCTCGATACAAGTCATTTTTCCTATTTCTACAAAAGTCTTAATCCCAGTGTACTATAATTCACTCATAGGCCAAAATGTAACTATAGTGGAACCATTATCCCATTCCTTTAACGTCAGAAATCCAAAGTCCCAGGAAATCCTAACAAAATTTTGAAGAAAGGAAAAAGAAACGTTTGAAAATAAACGCATAGAAACAAGTGCACTGGCAGTTTCATAAATGAAATATGTAATAACAGTATAAACTGTGGAAAATACAAAAAACATTGAACAATATCGAAATTAAAAAGAAATAAATCAACGTCATACAGCATGTCAGACCTTAAAGATAAAAAAATTACTAAAGAAACACATACAAAGAATACACTAGTTTTTTTGTTTTGCTTTTTCACCTACAACTAGTGGTTTTTATTCGACGATGTGTCGTAAACCTTCCAGGGAATGCGGTCATATACATGACACCATTCAGTGAAGCAGTTTCTTCCTACTCCGTACACAAACCGGTTGCCGCCAACACCGCTATCAGTGTTGTTAACTGAGTATTCAGACTATTCTACTAATCCCAACGTTTATCCGAAAAGGCAATAACCCCAATTAGTTTGGATGTGAGGAGGTAGACAGCAGATAAATTTTCATTGGCACAATTAAGTCTGAATTTTGGGTAATCATATTTTGATGATAAAAATATAATTTCTTAACAATAAGTAGAATATTACACTTTTTTGGCAGGGGAAATATTGAACAATTGAACGAATTAATAACAGGAGGTTCTAGAAAACAATATAGAATGGAGTGTATTCCTTTAACCGGTACAAATCTATTCAATTTCGCACAACCACCCCAAACAGTTACATTTTATCGTCCAATATTTCAATGTCAATTCTTCGAAAATTCAAGAGCACATATAAACGATCCACGGGGAGCACTGAACCCGCGGCACTCATCGGTGGAACAACTGGAGCGGCACGGGAGCCTTAATATAAGCGAGCGTCCGGTGACCAACCTTTAAAGAGCCTTTGTCACCCTCATAAACACCGCTACACAAGGGCGCGCCGCGCCCACACATGAGCCCCGCCAACGTCGCCACCACCATCTCCCTCGTAATGTTTAAAGTTATTTAGTTTAATGAAAGGCAGTGGGCAGAATCCAACGGATTAATTTTCATTAAACTCAGATATACATGCCAAGTTAGTAGCACCTCTGGGAACGATAAATAATGGATATGAACAATGAACGACAATTCCTTGTGCATCCATTATTTTCCGTCCGGCACAGAGTCACCGCCTCCGCCGCAGCCGACGTCGCCATCGTTGTAGTCACCGCCGACATTGCCTCCAGCGCTTGGGTGGCAGAAGCTGTTTAGCGCCGCCGGTTCGCCCCGGTGCGTCTTAACTCACGTGCGGCGTGGTGGCGCGGGAGCGCCAGTGCGTGCGACAAACAGAAGGGAAAGAACCCCCGCTTGGGTGGCGATGGGAGAGGAGGGTAGCATTCGCTCCAAGGAAAGGGATACTAAATGCTCAACTGGCAGTTATCATGCAATATTATTCAGAACGTGCGTAAAAATGGCAGTTAAATATTTCACTAATTTTTCCTTCAAATAGAATGCGCAAAAACACTTTAGTTAAAAATAATAAACGACAGTCAAATTTTCAATTGTAATGTGTACTATGAAATTTCCATGCTAGTGAATATGTCACAGAAAAAAATTTTAAAAAATTCTAACAACTTCAAAAATATGACTATTTAATAAATTACAAAACTTTCGTTAATATTCAGAACATATCTCTCAATTAAATTGTATTCATCGAATAATTATTTTATCCTTTCCTCCTTTACTTCTAGTCATATCTGCATAGCCCATAACCATTGAAACAGTCCCGACGAACTTTTTTGACACACTCTCACTTCCCCTCTTCCGTTATTAATTTCGCTCATTTACTTCTTTAAATTTTTTTAAAATATAGGCTAAGCAATGCGTTTTAACGGAGAATAGCGGAGTAACAATACAATGATTCTAACAATAATCCCCTCAGCGCAGCGTCACAATTCGATGTTTCGAAACAATTCATCACAAAGTATTATTTTGTTGATTGAAATGCAAAATACTTTCTCTACACCGTCAACGTCCAATTTAGAAAATGAGATAGCAAGAACTTTATCTAGAAAGATGTATTGGAAACCGATTTGTCTCGGATGTTTCCTACATTATTTACCATCAATGTAATAGAAAAACTAAATGGAAAAAGTAAAACATTGGTGAAACATTTCTTTAGCAGAAAGAAGGAAACCATTTCTGTCATCTAGGGAAGTCGAGTAAGGGTAGTAATACGATAGGAGGCAACTCATGCGAAACCCGGACACATGGAACTCCTATAGAGATGCAGCACGGGTGAGATGACGACGGGACGGTAGAGAAGGAGTACGAGCCAGAGTGCTGCCGTGCACACTCCCTTGATAACACAGACGTGGGTGGGGATGGGTGGATGGGGGCCGAGTCCTCCCACAATGCCACATCCCACAAACCCACGCACAACTATGGCGGCGGAGGCGGCGGCGGGCGCGGGTGCGCAACGAAGCGTCTCTCGTGAATGAGACGACGGCTCTATCTGCTCCTCCGAGATGGAGGCAATAACACACGACGCGAGGCGCAGCCACCGAGGAACTCCACTCACTCCACGACAATGTTGCACGAGGAGGGAGCGATATTGCTAAGGCATGGTGAGAGACGGATTGTTTCTTCCGTTTCGCGGGGATTGTTCGGGTCTGAAAAATGGTTTCCATTCCTTCATTTAAGATATGGAAAGAATTTGAATGCGTTTTAGTTTATTAAGTTACTTATCACAATGACGCGAAAAAATATTGATTAGGGAACTACTGAAATACCCCTGACATAAAAGTGTTCGGGCTGAAAAATAATTGCACCACATAAAAATAAATTTGAGCTCATCAATCAAAAAAAATTGTGGGTCATAATCAATTATTTGTATTTTTATTTATAGAATTCATTTTCATTGGCGTGTGCATTTATTCACTCACAATATTAATATTTATTAATCTTTTTTAAATATTTTATTAACACCATAATGTATTACATACAAATTACAAAGCAATAACATTAATCCTATAGAGGTATATACATACATGTACATAGGTCTGGTGTAAGGAAAAAAATACCTACTAAAAAAGGAACAAACAAGAAAATTTTAAATATTGTTTCCTTTTAATATATTTCATGATATATTATGTGAAATAATATATATTCACGTCATAATATGAACTGTTGTTAGGTTGCGTAAATTTCTCTAAGGAATCACGAACTTTCCGTGCACATTAAAATGCATTCTATGTTATATTTATCCTTCTTATCTTCAAGGGTCGTCAATAATCGGATCCAAAAGACATAAGACAACATTTAGTCTTCGCAAAGGGCCCTCGGTCACAGAGTCCAAATCCGCTACATCCCCTTGCTCTGCAAGGCGCAGTGTCTGACGGTGGCTGCATGAAACAATTGACTCCTAAATAAGGCAGTGAGCGTCTGAGATTAACCCTTGGCTGCTGTAAACCGATTCTCCAAGCACGCATCAAACGACGCGATCTCAGTCGCCGTCGACATAGCCGTGGCACGGCGGCGATGTCCTTTCGCTGCTTGCTCTGCTACCGCCAAGGAAGAGAGTGCCAATTAAGACCCTCGCGTTCGCTCTGAAACACTGCGTGTTTTGCGCTGCTACATTCGCTAGGTAGGGTTCCTGTGACGATACTCCGTTCGGAAACGAAAAAGAGATGAAATACATCCCGTGCAAGCACATGTCCAAACTTAAAAGCACACATATTCCTCTCCTTGAGATTTTATACCTTTCGCTTCTGTTATTGTTCGCAATAACCTAAAAACCTAAAATTTATCTGTTTAACTAGTATTAGTAACGTGAAACAATACACTGAACTCGTGCAAATCGAAAAATAATGATTACTGGTAAATGAAACTCACGCGTATAACGACAAATTTTGTGTAAACCACCGATTGTGTTTTAATAAAAAATAATAATGTTTTAAATATTCTCATCTGCACAAAACACCTGTCCATTTGCATGACAGGCTTAAGACAAAACTACAACTAGTAAATTGTCATCGATACGTCAAATCGTTTCGAAAAATAAAAACACTTTGATACTGCACAATATAATTAAAATATGCGTTACACCACGTACTTTTCATCTCCTTTTTTCTTTTTTCTTGTATTCACATAACCCCTAAATAAAGAGTTCCTCGTAAAGTTTTGTTAATAAATGCTTCTAATGTTCCAAATGAGGTAATCTTTCACTCCGTAGTATCCAAGGTGAAAAGTCGCAAAACGAACAACCTGTGCTCTACCGTTTCCCACTCTTTCAACGACATAACCGACCGAAGTAAAATAAAGTGCGACGGAGAAGGAAGCAATTAACGAAATTAGATCCTCTCTTCGTTTAAAAGGATTGCGCGTAGGAAGTATCTTGCAGCCAGGTTCTTCTCACCGCGTCTCACAGACTCTCCCCACCGCCGTCAACGCCGTTGTCTCCACCATCGCCATCTCCACGGTTGAAGAAGCGGCTAAAACGCGCGTGGCCATTCCTTTTACCACCCTTATTTCCCAGGCTCTCTTGGAAAATTTACAGACTTTAAAAACGGCAGCGATACAGCGCCATATCTGTCCTCGTGAGATGTCTCTTTAAGAGGGTTTTATCACCGTCTGGTGGGACGGCCGGTAGGAAGGCGGACAGGCTGGCCGGTTGGTCGTCATGGCGCCTGGCCGCGTCACCCACTTTGGCTGACGCCGTGTGCATCGAGCAGCGTCGCGACGCATCGGCGCCATCATACCTCTACGCATTTTGTAACGAGAGACCGACAGGTGATGGGGCGGATGACTGTATGTTGCGAACACTGAATCTAGAATTTTGTAAAAAATAGGAGGAACAAAAACTCAAAATTTACAAATTAAGAAAATATTTCGACTGAATATCGAAATTTTATTTTATAAGAAAAAGTTATATTCCAAAGTTTTTCAAAAATAAATCTTCAAATGCTCATGTCCAGTGATTTTAAAGGTCGACAACTTCAATTCCTGTGTAATTTCTGTACAAATGCATTTTGACCACTGATGAATTGAAAAATATGTTTCTAATAATTCATACGACAAAAATTAGTTAAGTTTTCAAAATAATTCAATCAATCTTGAAAATATTGAGAACAAAATAAAAATCTCAACTTCAAGTTATAAGAGGTAGTGACAGTGAACGATCTTCGCTCGAGTATAGAGTCAAGTTGGTGTCAGAACACTTGCAATACTCTATCCATTTGCCTTTTTTAAAATGATATCAAAACACCCTATTTCCGTTTGCTTATGCAAGATATGAGGGATACACATGTCCCAATTTCCAATTGTATTTAATACGCTACTTCATATATTGTATACTCTTTAGAGGATCCTCTAAGTTGTAAGGAATGAGCGGAGGTATCTTAAAACGCAGGGACTGGTTATGACGTTGACTGACATTTTTCTGTCAAAATTAATTTTTGCAAATATCGATCAGATAAAAACGAAGAAGGACCGTTACTCGAACCTGGTACCTCCTCTTTAACACAGGGATGCTTTCCTCTGCAATACCCGTTTCGCCTCCTGAAGGAAGTGTAGCAACCCATCTGACTTGGTCCCTTGGAATGGGACACATTCTAAAGCGGGAAATAAGTGACCACAGGTGGCTTCCCATGCTGGAACACTTGAACCCAGCTTTCGCGTATCTACGTCGTGGTATATAATATTATAAATATTATTGTTTGAAACCATTATTATATTAATGTATTTAGACTACTTTTGGACAAAATTTTGGATCATTTATATATATATATA
>NNCF01125921.1:904619-938774 GCA_002313205.1 Laupala kohalensis | reverse complement strand
AAAAAAGTTTCTGTAGTAAAAAACCTACATTTATTTGTGAAGAATACGTAATCTGGCTTCAGATTTCATTAGTTATCTGACAAAATTACAAGATACATTCAAGTACAAACCCTCTGTAGACTTAAGTTACCTACAGATCTTGTCCCTTACTGTTAGGAGTACATTATAGTTCGGAGATTTGCAACCAAGAATGCGTGGAACAACTTGAAGGTACATAACTCTATGCAACCTTGCCCAAGCAAAAACCTCCTTTCCATTCTGCCAAGACGAAGGCAACTCCTGAACAGTGTAGAGGCGGGAGTAGGGTACCGTAGAGAGAAGCAGAATAACGGAGCGCGCAGGGGCTGCGGGCAGGCTGGACCGCGGACAGCAACCGCCCCCACTGTGGACTATATTTAGCGCGACCAGACGTGCGTGGCGAAACACTCAGTATACGCCCGTCAGTCTAACGTTCAACGTGAAGAGCGAAAGCAAATACATTTCGACCGCGTCGAAGACGGAAATGGAGCCCCCCCTCTCCTCTCTCCAACCCCATCCCATCGTTGCCTCCACCCCCTCCAACAGTCGCGCGCCGCGCAGATTCGCTCGGGCGAAAGCGTCCATACTCCAAACGCGGCGCTGAGTAACACAGGCTGCGAGCCTCCACAATGCGCGGACTGATTCCTGTTTTCATCAGTGGGGTATGAATAAAATATCGTTATCTCATCCATTACCACTTTAGAGGCTTAGTCTTCAAACTTTGCGGCGAGCGAAGAAATTGTGCTGCGAGTTTGAATGAGAGATAATACAAAGATAGAAAACATAAGAAGATGAAACGAAGAAAAGCTAACTTTCTTGAAATAAGTTTTCAAACTGTAAAAGTACGACTGGAGGAAATGTGTCGGAATTTGAATTTTTTAAGGTTTTTGTTTCAGATATTTCATTTGTAATTAGGAATTTGAAAATAAAATTCATCAATGTATCACAACGTTCCTATTCTTCAACATATCTTTGTTATTTGAACATATCAGCTTATGGGTTACAACGAGTATAAAAATAAATCATAATACCCCAGAAATCTCTCTATTTTTCATATATCAATTATTTTCAAATTTTGAATATATTCATCCTATTCACAAAACTATTCTAGGATACAAAGTACATAGGCGCGATTACAAAGATAACATACTGATTTCACATTTTATTGCAGAACAAACTTCTTTTTACGTAGGAAATAAAATATTGTTCTTGTTTACACGATTGTAGTACCTTGAATAAGATATTACAAGGTAGGCCTCAATAGAACTTACGTCATCTCTTGCGTCCTATATTGACGAAGTTCCAACTTAACTGTCAAGACGTAAAATATTTAGCGCAGTTCTCTCCTTTACAAATTTTGAAATAACGTTTGATACTTGAAAACGCAAAACATTTCCTACCATGTTTCTTCAGTTAGTTACTTACTCGTTAGTTGCAATACCATACACTGATCTAAAATATTCAAACAGATACTTCAGTATTTGATATTAAATCATTTTTTATCTCTATTGTTAGAAATAGCAATTGCAAACGACCACGCGGTGTTCAATAAAGTAACTCTCCGAAAACATGTAAGGGTCTAACACGTGTATTCCGATAAAGGGCCTAAGAGCAGTGGCGGATTTAATATTTATGAAAGAAGTTATTTCACAAATACGTGCTGCTTTCTATTTATTATTTCCAAAATAATTCAAATAAATTAAATGCAGTAAAATATCGAGATTAATAATAAGAAAGAATGGCATTCCCTTCTATGCATAAATTCACCTCTACCCGAAGGAAAACCGAAGAAAAACCCGGACCAGGATGGCTTGATAAATGCGGGTCCAATATTCTGGATAAATCCCATATTAAAGTGTATTTCAGGTGCGTACCTTTTTACGTTGTACTGAAGCATTTACTAAACATACCTTTATTCGTAAAACGATCTGTGGAATATGTAATGCCGCACAAAAAAAAGACAGTTATTGACCAAGCCAACAGATGTATAATCACGGAAGTGAAATTCATTCCTCGAAAAAACACTCTCACCAAGATATAATGGGAAAGAAGACATATATGACAGACAGTAGATCGCGCTCGCTTCCCCTCAGAAGGGAGAGGAATGATAATACCAATTGCGAAGAGGCGCTAGCAAGTAATTATATAAAGAAGAGCGTATTGAGAGATAAAACTTGTATGCAGCATGTAAAGAGAGATACATTACCCGGGAAATACCTACGAGTCGAGGTACCCAGGGGATGACAGAAAAGAAAATGGAAGAAAGAACGTTCAGACAAATATTTTCCCAATGAGGCACTTAAAAAGAAAAATCTCAAGCCATTTCATCAGCGGAGTGTCACAGACCTACTGGACGTTTCACTCGCCCATCCTCGGCGTAGGGTTACTACAGGGCGTTATTAGACTGGCAGCACCGAAATGTCCGTCCGCTGCTTGGCTGGAGTCGCCCGCTTTTCACAGCGCCCCAGAGGATTTATTTTCCGGTGGTTGCTCTGCCAGAGAGAGAGAGAGCTGTGATGGACGGAGGAGGAGTTAGAAAGGAGGGAGACAGCGGGAGTGAGAGAGAGAGAGTGAAGGCAGCATTGGTCCAATTAGCGAGGTCGTGTCTGGCGAGCACCTTCAGTGACGATGATACGTCGTTCGAGACGGCGTAATCGCCGGCGACAGTGGAGCCTGGCAGGTGTCGCAGCTGGTCGGCCCGATTGCCCACCCGTTGCGGAGACTGTGGAAGTCCGATGAGGAATTCTTGGTGACCATTGTTTGGTGTTCTTACGAAATAATGAATTTATCTCTAGAAATTTTCGATGAACCAATGTAAATAAGAATGTTTACTCTCTCAAACACATACAGTCAAACGCCAAGTATTTTTTTTCGAAAACTACCTGGTTTACTTTAAATTTGGCCATCATGAAAGGGAACAAAAGATAATTCGATTTAATAAACGTTAGTTTTGGTCAAATTCAGAGAAAAATAAACTTCGAGTACTAAGAAACTAATGTAGTAAATCATAAAAGAAGGTGTAACATATATAAAGCAAAACTTCGATTTACTAGTATTCACCAAGCATANCACACACACACACACACACATATATATATATATATATATATATATATATATATATATATATATATATATATATATATATACATATACACACATTATGATTCGTTCACTTTCTCAAAGATCTAATTATATCCGTATTAGAACTTTCTGTAATAGATTTACGTAGAACGAATAAAAATTCACTTACGTTAAGACATTACGTAATCTTTTCTTAGCTCTTCGTAATTCCCGACAAAAGAGAACGTAAAATAATGCCACTATTATCCCGTGAGCTCTTTAATCTCTACCTGAAAAAATAACGATGACCTCAGGCTAAGATCAAAATTATGAAAGTCAGGAAGATTGTTTCTTTTTCCGGTTCTGTTGTCTCAAATCCATACCGATTGTAAATATTACATTTTATAATGTGATACAGATAATATAAAAAATTTGAAATATCGTGTGTGAAATACGGAGGTAACAAGTTCTATCACTCAAAAATCATCACATTGATGTGTAAATTGGAGGAATTGGTCTGATGTTGACAGATTGATGTTCATAACAAGCAGTAAAATATTGTCATTCTGTCATTATTTATTGATGCAAAAGACCTTTTCGGCCGCATGGCGGCCATCTTCAGTGCTGGGTCCTTTGGCAAGCGGTGACTGAAGGTTTTCACCTTACCGTACTGCAATGTAGTTCCTGAAAATATGAAAGTTGCGTATTCACATGGCTTAAAATTCAAAAATTATATTATAAAGTAAAAAAATATTAATTTATTTCTAATCCACACAGATCACGATGTTCGATCATGTTATTCAATGGGGAAAAATCGATCCAGTCTCTTGTGCATATTTCATGATCTGCCGATTATTGCGTTTTGCTGTGTCAGTTTTCTTTCTGACAACAATAGATAAATTAACACAAAGAACAGAGAACTCCAAGACAGGCCAATAAAGGAATTCAATTCATTAATATATCTTCCGTGGAACAGAGAAATCATTCGACATTTTATTCCCTTCCTATACGGTTATCCGTATCCATCTGATCCCTAAATGTAACACAGCGTATTCAGAAGTTTCATCCACTCCCAAGCTGCGAGAAGTCTTGAGTATGGAGTTGAGCAGCGAGACAGCTTGGACTTGGCTGATTCGTGCAGGCGACAGCTCTGCAGACGTCCCTTGAATGAGATACGAGTAAAGAGATCAAATACGACGGAAAGCTTATTCATCTCGGTTCGTGTCTGGAGTCTTGTTGAATTTAAATGTATTCGTTATGAGTGGGACTTTGCTTCTCTGTGTAATAGAATGATCCGAAGAGAACCAATTCTCAGCAGAGAGAAATTTTTCCAATATTTATAGAAGCCTGATTTCGAGTGGTTACTATAATCAAATATTCATGAGTTTCTTATTTAGCCTTTTTTGTTTTCAATTAATGGAAGTGAGTTCCCATTTATCATGTTCATATTTTTGAATTCTCATTCAATATTCATTTGTGCGTGAAGTTTATATCAACAAATTTTATTCAGCGTATTATGAAAAGAATAGGAGTTTACCCCTCAAAGAAATAGGAATTCTGCAACAGATGCTTGGCTTATAAGACAGAATAAGAAATAAATCACGAAAATAAGACAGCCTCGCAATACGAGAGCTAAGAAAAACGAGAGGCCGGAACCGATCCGTGTAGTGGAATAACGTTCTTTAAATATTTTATGACAAATCACAGAAAAGTATGCTCGCATCTCCGTCAGAGGGAAAATCCCATACTCGCGTCAAGTGTCAAAAAGAAATTGCTTTTGTTTTCGGTTCGCATTCCGAGCATTCTTTGTTTCTCCTTACTTGTGTATATCGGTGGAGGAAATGGGTCACTCCCGTGCGTCACAGGCAGCATTGAGATGTTGAATATTTGATTCTGCCTCTTCTGGAGGCTTTGGTTGGCAATGGATTCAAGGGGGACATTTGGTAGGTTTACTGACCCACGCAGAAGAGGGCTTACTACGTGTCATTCAAACAGTGGACTGAATATTGTAGATCGAACTAATCGAACGACGAGGTACGTAAATCAATAAAATGAAAGATACGACCAATTCGAAGGACCGTAATAACTTGAATAAATGACAGGAGACGAATTAATTTTTCAGAGATCTCCTTCTCGTTAGATATGAACACGCACGTTTGTCTCAATTGAGTTTTGTGAACTATTATATTTCGGTAAGTGACGGAATATTTTATGAGAAGGATTTTCTCTCAAATTTTTATTAGTTTCTTGAGGTTGTGTAGAGAATCTGTATCTTTGATCCTATCAAAAAAATAAACCTTCTAAAATTATGTTACTGTGGCAGCAAAGAAATTTATTTTTATTTCCTATCAGAAATTTTAACCAATTAATCAAAACAATATATGTGTCAAAGAATGATTCTATGAGTGCTCTCTCTTAATTTATCTAAATTTTAGTGTATCACAAAATATAATACTAAGAATGAATTAATATTTCCAAAATATATAAAAACATATTTCTACCACCTGCTATTCACTCTTTGAATGCCGTCCGCGAGGACTTGGAGCTAGCATGCATTTCCCAAATACTCATGCCTTGCCGCCGCAGCGTGGTCGCGTGTGCACGGGCCACTGCCCATGGACTCTTCAGTGACCTCACCTTAATAACTTACCACTCACTCTGAGCGGTTCGGCTTTATCAGACGGAACGTCTCTCGTCTTATTTATAGACACGAATAAAATACACAAGGGGTGCGCGCTCCGAGGCTCCACACGCGCGTCATGCGACATTCGTTGGCGGGCAGAAGACCCGTCACCCTCGTGGGAGGGTGGCTGCTTAATGATTGACCAGGAGAGTTAGAGAGGGATCCAGTGTCCATCGCGCGATCCCTTCGGCGCTGTCGTCAGTGTCCGTCATCGTGGTAGTCACTGGGCGCGTGTCGCTATCATTCATCAACTGTCACGGCGCTTGTCGTGGGCGATCCGCATTGGCGTCGTCATCGCCATCGTGACGTCGAGGCTTCCAATGGAGCCGTAGCTTCCCTTTTCACGCTGAACATGGTATGAACACGAGAAACTCTGATGCGATGGAAGCACGTAATGAAGACCGGGAAACAGCGACCGATACGTAACAATGAAATTTGTCAAAAATATTTTTCTGTGCTTCTAAACAAAAAAATCAAAATATTGTCAACACTCGTATGTGAAAGAGATTTTTGAATTAGTTTTCGATCGAAAAAAATGCCGGGACATGAACAAATAATTAAAAAGAATAAGCGGTATTGTCTACCAAATTAAAACGACAGGTTGACGACAATTAACGACACCTATTGTGTTTGTTATTCGAACTATTAAATTTATTTACAATTTATCGTTAGTTATAGTGCAGAAAAATGTCTGTAGAGAGGTCAAACGCAAATTCCTTGTCTACACGAACGTTGTGCTGACGAATACCAACGTCAACACTTGTTCGTTCAAAATTACTACAAAATGTTTCACAAAATCCTGAGTGGTTGCCTATAATAAATACATTTCTTTCTCACTCTCCCGACCAAGTCGCTAAATTTTCTAAATAAGCTTTGCTTGGAACAGAAACTAAAGAGAGACAATTGAAAATTATTATAATCGATTCAGTTTTATATTATTATTTACGGATATTTGCACTGGACATTTTTAACGTACGTTTTTCAACGACATCAACAAATTTAACTTTTTCGTGATTCATAAAATCTATTATTTTCGTTTTCTAAAAATATTATTATTTTAATGCGTCATCACAGTGATTGAAAAATATTTCAGACGTACTTATGAAATGCTGTGATATGATAATTTCATTGAACGTTGTATGGATTTTTATGATACCCATTTCTATTTCAAAGGGTTAATTTTCGAGAATGATATTTTTTCGTCAGAATTATTGAGGAAATTACTTACTGTTACTAACCTATTCAGAAAATTTTGGACGGCTCTAAATCGTCTCGGAGTTCAATAATACACATGTACCTTTTTGTCAGATGTTTGTCTGCTTTATATGATGAAAAATTCTTTCTCTCCTTCACCCAAGAAATGTCAATACATCATGACTGTGTTTCAAGATGTACAAAAGTTGAAAGTGAAACGTTGTCTGATGCACTAATCCAAAAGAAGCGTTATTTTTGTCGTAGACCGACCATATCTTTTCACATGATTGTTTCCTCTTTACTTAGAAATACTCATAGAACGACTTCTCGACAACAATGATAAATATAAAATAATAATTTCCAGTTGGAATTACATTCCAAAGAACTTTTACTCTGATAGACACAGCAATTACATTAAATCCGTTTTTGGGTAATCGTCGGTCGATGTGAAAAAAAAATTATGAAAGAAACGCGACCGAGAATCTGTTCTCTCTTTGGTTTCCTTCGTTAATTACAATTTTACTACTTAAAGGCTTAACTCAAGAGTTTTAATTAATACCGAATATGAATCAGTTATTCGAATTTTCCATTAAGATTCTCCTGCAAGTCTTCCAATTATAGATTATAGGATAACATCAGAAGCTCATTCCTAGCCAAGGAAAAAAACTTATCTCTCTACTGTATGTCACGTTGAGAAAGTCTTTTCAAAGAAAACTTAAATGTCCATTCTTTCATCTTTATGAAATTACCTTAGTCATTTTGTAAGAATGCCTTTTTTAATGAAGAAATATAACGTATAATTTGTAACCAATAGAAGTAATATATTTTGGGACTGTAGTTCTTGATATTCGCGTAATAATAAATAATTTCTTTATAATTACAAACCTGAAATCAAAATTCTTCTCTTTAAAAATAAACAATATGTAGTCGTAATAAATATTATTTCGTCACAGTCGTTTAAAAAGGATAATACTCACTCCATAAAATTATTATCAAAAATATACAAAAAACTATAAAGAGTTGGAGAAGAATGGTATATGGGGTTTTGAAGATGGATGTAACATTGATTTTGGATTTATAAACGGATTAGAATGTGATCTTGAAATTGGAAGAAAAAGAATTGAGACGATGGCAGATTCATGAAATTTCTGAAGAAGGAGGGCAGGAACCCATGTCTCCTGCGGATAGGCAAATAGGCATCGTGCACCGCAACGAAATTTTTGCATGCAGTCGAACTACTTTTTTACAGTAAATATACGTTAAATGGAAAAATATCAAGTTCAAGTATTAACAAAGTCTACTATATGTAAAAAATAGGCATTAAATGTTACGTAATTTTATACTGAGGGGGGAGAGAGAATGTGAGGCGATCATCCCTTTCGCCCTTCACCTAGATACGCCAGTATGGAGAAAGAGAGAACAGTAGCGGAGCGGACACGCAAAGCGAACGCGTCCTATGAAGAGAATAGTTCGCCGGAGAGTCCGGTCAGCGAGACGACGGCGATGGAGGTGGTGGTGCAGCCTCACATCTGTTCTTCCCCTGCTCTTCCTCAACGCACCACCACTTTTCCAACTTCCCTCTCCACTAACTCTCTGCGCACTTCATTTTTTTGTTTGTTTTTCTTTGTGATTGTTCTGGTTGATACATTGTTTAGCAAACTCCTTCTACACCCTAACTCACATTCATGCCAACATAAAAGAAACAAAATTGGCATATCTTGAAAAAATTCCTTCTCTTTAGCACGTCGGTCTCCATTGGAAGTAACAAAGTGCTTCGCAACACTAAGATACATGTTGTATACAATGTTCTTGAGAGAAGTCAAGAATTATTTAGCTGCAGACTATAGTGAGAGTTTTATTTATTTTTAGGTAAACGTCATAAAAAGCATGATATTACCGTTTTAGTAACAAAATATTACTTTACTACAAATAAAAGAAAATTTGTCACGTTTTTCGTAAATCTCCTGCAGGTTTTCTGAAGGAAAAAAAAGTCAGAAAAAAGCGATGACACTTTCCTCTAACAAATAATGCTGTCCAGTCGCAAAAATTTATCACAGAGCACTTCCAAAGGGAGTGTTTTGTCATTTAAACACGAACCCGTCGTTGTTAAATTATTTTCAAACAACAACAAAAATTAAGCATGGTGTGGCGTCGTCGCCCGCCTTGAGAGACGAAGAAACGCCGTCTCTTCGTTAAATTTAATGACAGAGTTACTACGAGGCCCACAAGTCCTGCAACATTCCTTTCACGAACACTTCCTCCTGAGGAAATGCATAAGGCCTATAGACATCCTCTTCATTTCCTGAGTAGTGTCTAAACCGCTCCACAGAGTATATTCATAAATTAAGAAGCGTAGTGGAAGAGAGGGATGGGAAGAGTTGCCCTGGTGAAAGGGTTAAGAAAGGAGTGGTGGAAGGTGGGGAGTGAAGAAAAGTCTCGCGAAGTTTGTAGTGACAATATTTAAATCAACATAATACTAGATCAACATCAGTTTCCAAAAAAAAAAGAAAATCTTAATATTCATGTTTCTGTTTTTAAAATGGGAAAATCTCATTTTGTCATTTAAATAATAATCGCCATAGTTTATTTCTACAAACTAACTTAAAAAAATAACGTTATCTTCCGTCATTCTGTACCAATGGAGTACCAATAAAAATATTTATGGGACGGAATAGTAATCTTCAATTTTAACACAAACAATTTTATATATAATTTGTTTTTAAATACAAATTTGATTGAATTTGAAGTAATTTTATAAACGTCTCCCATGTTTTGCCACATAGCTCGAACTTTGATAGAGTCCATATAATTTGAGTCGTAGTAAGTGATATAATGCCTCCCAAGTGACGCAAATCAATGAGCTTGACAAAATGAACGCGACTGAATGAGTTTCGATGAAGTTCACGTTTACCATCATGTTCTTTTAAATGTATTTAATTTAAGAACGAATCACTTGTTTACCGTTATATACCCTTTACTGCTTTTACAATGCAGTGGTTGGTATTCTCATGTTAGTATGACGCGAAATCTGCACACTAGCTCTATAATCCTTCATTAAAAACGAGGTAAAGATAATATTGTTTATCCATATCAAGGAATCATAACAATTAAACAATAGTATAGTTTGCTTTTCCGCTCATTTCTAAGGAAATATTGATTCAAATTAAAAAAATTAATAGTTTTGGCTGCATCAAATGTATGAATGCATAAAAAACACGCAGAAAAAATACAATTATAAAAATTATTTTAAAACTTACAAAATAGAGTAACCTTCAAAACGAAATGGTTTTAATTATTGCAATAGTAAGAATAAAAAGAAAAGTTTCATCAGACTTGAGCGTAGACATTTTTTTATTTCAAACTTTTCTCCTTCATATGAAGAAGAAAACAAGAAAAGTCTGAAACACCTAATTTTTCTTTTCAAGTTTTTAGCTTTGATGCCAACAACCTAACACGATTTAAATTATTTAAATTGTTTATTATTATTATTATTAAGTCAACCTAGCAGCATGATGTTTAGGTCTATAAATTAAACACAAAATACCTGATCCGAAAATAACTTTTTTTTTTTTTTGTTCTCAGGCAGCACGAGACTCTGTAACAAATACACGTAAATCTTGCGGAACCAAAACCATGAATTGATTCACATGTTTCCTTTAAACGAAAAAATATACGCTAGCATTTTTTATCTCCTATGACATTTTTCAGGAAAAAATTCTGGGTGCTTTCAAGTTACTCGAAAATTGCGAATAAAGTAACCTCATAAAGAAACGGTTTGACTCGTAGTCTCATAAAAATGTTTGTATTTTTTTGGAACAATTAACCGTACCTACATAAACCAGACACAAGACAAAGAAAACAGTGGCTAAATTACGGTCGAGCTATTGACTCACTTCTCGTGCCCTCATTAATTGCTCCAGTTTCTTCGTTTTCCGTTTATCCGAGCATACTTCGTCCCATCATTAATTTCGTCTTCACATCTCCGTTGTTTTAATTATATTAAGTGTATTGTCATCCCCAGACGTTATTTCCACACCTTTCTGAACAAAAAATAAATAGTGCGGACAAGCAAAACTATCTTTAAGAAGATAAAATCTAATCGTTTTATTCAAGAAAAAGCATAAGGTAAGTAGAAACATTCTTTATTACAATACGTTCGAAACAATAATAAATCAATTTTTTCTGTCTAATATGATAAGACAGGTAGGTCCTTAAGAATATTTCGCAGTCATAAAAACATGAGAGTAACAATCAGAGGGTTCGATACAAGTAAAAGGAAACTGCACATATTTGTTGGTTTATCTTAAACAAATAAAATAAGTGTAATTAACTTTCTTTTGGGCAAGGTTATTATCATTTTGATACTTTGTACTTCAGCGAACAGGGAGTAGCTACGAACGCATTGCGAACGAATTTCTATCTTCATTGTATCGTGGAGCTTGCAATAGTGTCACCTGGAAGGAGTTTTAGAAATCTACCACAATTCGAGTTCAGTTTTTACTTAAAGCAAACTATAAAAGAAAGAGTAAGAAGTTATGCAGTATTACGGCATTTCCAAAGTTCAGAAAATGCTCTTCGAAGTGACCCGTATTTTTGACAATGGTTAAGTATAAGGAGAGAAAAAGTGCTATACACAAAATGTTAAATGCATAGGGATGAATATTTGTTTGAAGGTTTAGGTGGAATGCAGATATATACCGTTTGATGGATATTTATCAAGCTTGGTAAAATAGTGGTTAATAGTTGAGACTAACCATTAAATTATTTTAAAATTTAGTAATCACTGACGAACAAGAATTTTGGACTAGGTAACATAGATGCTTTTGTAATTTAAAACTCTGAATCTCATTGCATCGCCGCTCTTGAAACTACGTTGCGGTTCCGCGCGTACTGAACACGTCCTACAGCGAAGCGTAGCCGGGCAGCGGCCGAATAAATCGCAACGACTGTTTCGTTGCATTTTTGATCTACCGAACTAAGAGAAATTGTGCGAAACAGTCGGAATGACACCAATGCTACCCCCAGGCGATAATGGGTGAGTTCAGTGAGTTATTTATACATTTTTGTTAACCATTCATAACATAACATGGTTGATCATACCTATGGTTTAAAATATTCCTCAGAAAAATGAGAGTTCGTCCAGTGAGACCTATAAGCATCCAAATAAATACGAACATACGTACAAATTTCACAAAATAAATATTACACGATTTCTTTGTGTGTGTGTGTGTGTGTGTGTGTGTGTGTGTGTGTGTACATCAAATATCTGAATATTCACTCACACACTCCAAAAAGAAGCACGTAATGGTCATCCATCAAAATATTATTCACTCGGGTATTTCTTGCGGTGATCCATTGAATACATACTCATTTAAGTCAACTTGTCACTCAACAGCCCCATGCATAGGTAATCAATAGAAATATACTTTTGGATTCCTCAATAACGATCGTTCATCCCTCTGATCGAGGTCATTAATAAAATCCTAGCCGCAGCTCTCACGCACTCTCCCGTGCTGTAGCGAAATTTTCCCAGCCGTAATTCCACGGAAGCCCGACTACATAACTCGTCACCGCCATTCCGATAAATTCGAATAGCTTATGCTGAGTATCGTGTAGCCATGCGAAACTTCATAACCGAGACGATAGGATAGCTTGTTTCGATTGCCCGCCCAGCGCGCCCAAGCGCCGTTGCGTCGTTCCCCAAATAGTCTGGATTGCCCGTAATACTGGACAGCTGGTCCCTAATTCCCTCCAGCTCAATTCTCGCGCCCGATGCAGCCCGTGACTGTAACATACTGTCGGCAAAACGTGTCGCTCACAGCCCTGTGTCGAATGCAACGAAACACTCGTTGCGATTTATTCGGCCGCTGCCCGGCTACGCTTCGCTGTAGGACGTGTTCAGTACGCGCGGAACTGCAACGTAGTTTCAAGAGCGGCGATGCAATGAGATTCAGAGTTTTGAATTATGTTGATGAAATGCTTTTTGAGAAACGAATAAACTAGAGTGTGCAGTTTGTATGTTGAATGCAAGAGTTTCAAGTTTGTGTTTTGGATGTAAAGTAGATATAAATTAAGGACAAAAAGTGGTTATTTTATACGCGGAATGAATAAAAATTTGAGAAGAAAAAAATCGTAACTGAAATATTACAGACACATTCATTGATGTATAACACTTAAAATATAAATTAATTTTTATATTGATTTCATTGAATTCTATAAAGTCTTTCATAGCTGTGTTCATCAACCCAGACGAAACACGAGATTGGACTACTACTATTATTATTATTATTATTATTATTATGACAGCATATGATTATAAGATGAAAATATGAAAAATCTACATGATTTTCTGTTTCTGCAGTTTGTAATGTAATAAAGGTAACACCTCAGAAGGGGGTTTAAAATCTCCGTAGGATGCAGTGAAAAGATTGAACGTAGGATCTCAAAACAACGATGCCCACATTGTGATGCTAGGAAGGATACAAATTCTTCGAAAAAGTGTGAGCCTAAGGCTACGTGGATGAAACTATGTGCGTCACTCTTGTTGGGCATGCGTCCACACACCACGTAAAAATACCGATGACGTAAATTCGTAAACAAATCAGGCAATGCAACCGCAGTCACAAACACAAGAGCTTTGGCAAGAACACCTGAACGAAGTTGTGATGAGGTCGATACGAAACGATTCAGAAGAGATTAAAATCGGTAGTTGTGTTGGTATATGTGTTACAGATGTCAAGATAAATTGGAACGAAAGTCAAGGCTATGAACATAGTACGTAACCATAACGGGAGAAGAGTCAGACGACGAAACAAAACGGAACAAAATAGTCGCTCCCATCTGAACTGCACCCTTCTTTTTACTCCAATCCCCTACTCCTTTTCCCGACAGCCACCAGGCCTCTGCTTGCCGGTGCCCCGATGATAACCTGCACGTTCTAAATAACTGTTTATCTGCTCATCTTTCCATTACACTTGAGGCTGAATCACTGGTTTCATGGCTTGAGATCATTCATTTTCTAAATCAATTTCCAACTCGCTTTCCGACGCCCACAGCACCCCGACCGTAGCCGCACTCCAACATTTATTCTTCCCGTTGGGTGATCTATTTCCTCTACTTACAATTTATCACGGTTCCGCTAGACATGAATATTGGATCATTATTATTGGTGCAGTTTGTGTTGTGCAGTTAGCTTCGGCTCGGCGATGGGTCACTAGTTCGTGAATCTCTTTCGTAGAGTTATGCGACTTTCTAGTGTACAGGGAGAGAACGATAAAACCAAGTTAACACCCTGCTATCTTCTGCCGCCTTTATAATTTGGCCTCACTTGGTACTTAGGCCGATCTAGCGGCTGGGCAGACTTCTTGCTAACTGCACTTGGAGTTATGGCAGCTTCACACGGTCTTCTAGATTCTCCTGTGTTGCTGGTAAACGTTTCCACACTAATAATAATTATAGATTTAATTCTATTCTCGAGCCCACAAACATTTGTATTTCTAAAAATATCAAACTTCCATGTCAATCCATGCATGCAAAAGAATACATTTTCCGTTCAACTTAGAAGGGAAGTATGAAAATGAGACAGTTGCTTTTTGGTATAAATGAGACGTAAATTTCTATTGTATTCTTCATGCTGTATAAGAAAGTAATACGAGGAAAATAAGCTCGATTCAATGTTTCCGTTACTACGAGCACAAAATATACTTTCGGGCTCGTAGAAATCGCTTCAGAAATACGGGGATTCGAATCACACCATCTTATTTCTAAAAGATATAATTTTGTAAACATGCCCCATCCCAAAATTTCAGCGATTGCTGAAAATGAGAAATCATTACTTATATTATTTTCTGAAGTTTATATTAATTATAATTCGTATAATATACTTTGTTTCTTAATTCGTGTTAAATTTGAATAAAAGACGAGACAAATTTTGAGTGTACTAAATTGAAGTATACGATACTTGTCAATCCTTGTACAAGAACTGAATAGTTCATAGTAACAAAACGTCCATTAGCAATACAATACATTTAAACACTCAATATTATGCATTCTTTAATCGTGTGTATGTAATATTCGTTTAGTTTCAGCTAGTCACATAATTTTATTTTTCTTATTCTTTTAAAGTACAAACAATCCATTTCCAAAATTTTCAAAGCAAATAAATAGTGTTCCAGAATTTTGAGTGTACCTAATTATCCGTGTCTTATTGTAATCACGAGTAAATAATTGTTGAGAATTAAACATAAGTATTTCAACAGTTGTTGTATTTTTGGAAATAAACACTCGAATATTCTTTTTAATTAGATTTTTTGTAACATTATAATAAATTTTAACGTGATAAGTTTTATCACTCGTACGGAGCAGACAATACGGAAATAACATAGCGAGCCCTGCGTTTGCTTACAATATCCACACAAGAAAACACAAAGAAATTAAGAATAACACATAGAGCCGAATTAGTCTCGGAAGTTGGTGAGAGAGAAGGCAAGGGAGGTACTGGATGAGGCACGAAGCGCATGTATGCGAGCAGGGCGAACAAACGAATGTGAGCATGGTGTGCAACGGGAGTGCAGCCAACAGCGTCGCCGCTCACGGAGCTCTACCTACCTTCATCCTCTCCCACAATCAATAGCTCCTACCTACAGCAACTTTGGGGCAAGCGACGGAACTTCGGTATTTTCTTTCCAATCACGATAGCACAGAGAAGGTGCATGAAGTTATTTCCGCGCTTTGTAATAAGCATAATTGCAAAACTGGTAAGGGTGGTGCGAGTTGATGCACCAAAATGTGAGTGTTACTTTTTTTAATCTTTTAACTCCAATATCCTGTACCCAATCCATTTGGAAGAATTCAGGCCGTGTCACCGTCTCTTTGTTCTTTCTTTTTGATTTTGATTTACTCGTTATTTCCAATGTATTTTATTTTAAAAGATTTTCTCGAACTGTACCCGTTTTTCCTTAAATTCTCTTTTTATCCCCTCCCGTCATTAGGTGTTTTAGGCAAAGTTTAGTATCCATCAAATGGATAGATTTGCATACCGGGTAAACCAGGAATAGCGAACATACAAACATACTTCACCATTCACATTTAAGACGTTTATAACCTCATTTTCCATTTTTATCTCATGATATGAGTAGAGTGGCGGATTCAGGTTATCAGAGTTTCTCTTCCACAAGACACATGACTTACGCGAAGTAATTGGTAGGAATTGCCCGGTAACGCAAAGATAACGCCTGGAGTAGGTGAGGGAAACTCCAGCTGAAAATCTCCCTGCTCTTCCAAGCGGGGATCGACCTTGCTCTTCTGTTCTTAAGTAGCCTATGTTGGGAAAATTACCACAATACTTCAAAAAATACTAATACTGTTCTACCAATTAAAGATATAATCTCATGTTTTTGAAAGAAAATTTGCCTACCGGAGTAAAAGAAAAAAGATAAAAAGTATTCGAAACTGACTCGTAGAATTCAAGTTGCACAAAACATGTACAATGCATGTCCGCACTCAATGGCAACAACGACGACAAATCGAAAAGACCCAAAGTAAAACTATTGCAGTATGAGTTTCATGGGTTCGAAATCCCGTTGTCACAAACCAAAATCATCGTATTCAGAAAAAAAACCTAGTAAAAGTTATATTTTTTTCCAAACGATAGTTAAATATTTATACTCAAATTTAACATGCACAATCAAGACTCAATCAGCTACTTTTTGGTTTCAGAAAATATGTAACTTAAGAAAGAGAAAAATAATGTGGGTATGTGATACATTGTTTACTGAATGAAATACCCATTTTTGTATCAATATCAATAAGTTTCCTCTATCTCGATTTCGTCTTCGGAATTCATATTGGGATACATTTTTGTGTTTGGATAAACAAAAACGCAAAACCTAACCCAATGTCAATGAATTTTTATGAATTGAAAGGCAGCATACATTATTTTACAACCTCAAGGCAAAATGATGAAAGAAAAATTCCTCATTTTTTATATCATTTTACCAACAATAGGAGAAAAAGTACAAGAATTTACGAGAGTAAATTCTCTACAGTCAATCATGTTATTCGAACACTAAGGAATAAAAACCGAGTGTCCCTTCTGTATTCCCAAACAAATTCAACTTCAATGCATCGCTTGTGAAAAAAAAACCCACCAAAGTATGTGTTGTGGAAAACCACATCCATCCAAACCATCCACTCCACAATTCCTTCCCTTCGCATACCAGCGTCATCATGAAACCGCAACGAACCACTATTATCATTATCCCCCAACCACTCCTACCGCATCATCCCCGCACCTTCAGAATCCAACCAATCACCTGTGCCGCGTCAGTTACCCCACCGACTGACGGACGCATCGCTCGCCTCCCGCGAAGCTCACAAGCTCTCTAAGCAGCGACGTTCCATGCTATCGGCCGATGAGGATCTCGATGGCCAGACGAGAGTCCTCGCCCCACGAGTTCTCTCCAACGACGAGTCGCCCTCCATTCCGTTCCTTCCCCTCACTTCCGCCTCACCCCTACCTCCGGGAGCAGTTCGCTGGAAGCGATTGCCAAGTGCAAGTGGTATTGCTGTTTGGCAGGCCACCCGGCGGCGGCAGCGCTCTACCCGGCGCGCCGCCCGCGCTTCGCCCTGCCCGTCACCCACTTCCGAGGAATTGATAGCCGGACTGTATTCTGCGCCGAGAACTCCCTCATAGCTTAATTGCCAATTGTTCGCTAACTTATACGATTGCCCAACTGCGATCTGAACGAGCCGCTACGCCGCGCCGTCGCCGCCGCTTTCTCGGGAAAGGGAAAATAGAATATGGACAATTTCCCGGCAAAGAGACGCGTCACAGCTTCTGAATTAGAGGAATTAAATTCTCAATAAAAAGGGGTAATGAATTTCTTAAGGCTTTTCACAAAAAGTATGACTGGTATAGGATGTGATATATTGTCTTCAGGCCAAATAAAGAAATGAACGATATACTCCAACAAAAGATGCATTTTCGTATGAAGCTCCACTCTAAAACTTGCGAATTTCACAACTTCCTGTTCATTAACTTCTTAATGTTTTGGTACTAAAAATACATTATTTTAATTTGGTTTCCCGCATATTGTAGCAAGTTAATACGCCTTTTACAATACTATCTAGAAAGATATCTAAAAAAATCGCCTCTAATATTTCAGAAAAAATAACACTTATTATCACTACGAGTAGTGTTCTTAGGATACCTCATATAACTATTTCCAAAACTACACATAAATAATCCTAATTTTAAAAATTATTTCTGTACTAAACGTACTTTCATAATTACAATGTAGTGATTTTATCGAAACTCATAACAGCGACAAAGTACAGACATTTCTTCCAAAACTCTACTCAATGAAGAAGGCGTATAGATAAAGGACGAATTAAAACGCAATATTCGAAAGGAAGACCATTAGTTCCACCACTCGCAATTCCGTTTTCTCATTCCCCTTTCAATTAGTTTTCTATTCCTCTAACTTGCAAGTTTGAATTTCTCTTCCGATCCAGGAGAAATCTTCATCAAAGTCCGCAAGAAGAAAGCGAATTTCAAATGCTGAACATTTAAACGTTGACTACCGGCTTGTTTAGGACAGTTCGGAATCCGAATGTTACTATTAATCTATATCAAGTAAGATTAACATTAACAAATTAATATAAAGAAATGAAATTCACCCCGTTACTTGTTGTGCACATTGGTGTAAATAATCTAAGTGGAACAAATGTACATAGACAATCAGAATAAATAGAATCCTTACATTATGTTGTTAAGAAGATATCAAATATTTAATTCCAAACTGAACAAGTTAATTTTGTTCTCAATAATTTCAGTTGAGTATAGATTTTGCTATCACTGAATTAAATAAACCCCCGCCTGTCCGAAATTAATTCTCTTGGGATATAATAACTGATTGTGTACGATTATAAATACGACAGCAGAAGGATATTTTACTTTTATATTAGAGATAAAATTTTATCTAACAACAGTTCACCAATTGCAATAATAAATATATAACAAATACGTGTATACAATGATACGGGTATCGTGAGGTTCTTGGAATAAGGACGGAGTCACTAAACCAATGTTTTATAATATGCATCCAGTAACAATTATAATGCCTTCACTACCGAAAAATGAACTAATTTTCTAAAAGACATCTTCACTTCTAAAACAAATTGGTACCTACCGTATTTTACCTTTCACGTATTTTTAAACATGGTCTTCAGACAGGGTTGTAGTATAATTCTCACGTATTGAAGTACATTCAGGTTATTTTATTTCAGTTACTTTTAATCGGGATTTTTGTACGAACTTAATTGCTTACTGCTGTGCAATACTTCGGATGTATGTTTTAGGTAGCTACTTGCCGACGAACCGGTGAGCACGTTATATTGTATTTGATCTATATTTTAAAACTATAATTGTATAAATGCTGGACCCTTTTGGTGAATTCTAGAGATTGAATTTTCATTTCCTGTATCGTCGAAATCCCTTTCTTCTTGTTCGTCTACCTCACACAGCAATCTTATTTATTAGTTAATCCACCAATTTTTGCTAGGGAGCTTTGCTACAAGACAAAACAGCCCTTCCAAGAATAATTTAATCCAACATATTTTCTTTTGATATATTGACTCTGTAAATTCATTGCAAAATGTTATGTGAACGTTACATCCATGCAATGCAAAATTAGCTGAAACTCATCTAAAAGACTACAGATTAAACTTTATTCCCAATGGAGTGTTAACGGAAGTAGTCTAGTAATCGAAATATTTTTCGATGCGGCGTGCCATCCGATGGGTTTGGAGCGTTTTGGTTGTTCCTCAGTGCAATCACCAAGAGTCTAGTCTCGAGATAAACAGAATTCTTACCATAAAGAATCAGAATGCACCACCAGTTATGATTTATGCCAAGAACTAAGGCAAGATGTTGGGTTGAACTTCGACACCAGTACACTGACCGATGAAACTACTCAAGGTGTTTGGACAAAACAGTGTGTTTCACTTAAGTTTCTGTTTCATATGATTCGTTGAAGATGGGAAAAAATATTGTTCACATATTAATAACTTTATCACTCCATATTTGTATTTCATTTTAAATATTACGTTTTTGTTTTATCATCAAATTCAATTCAGAAAAGTGTCTTCAGGTACTGGTCAATAATTGTAATAATACATTAGAATTCTTCCACGTGGAAACGTTTCAATTTATTAATATTCGGTTGAAATGGGGTAAACGCTCAACTTCCAGTCTTTTCATTGAGAGATATATTTATGAAGAGTCACCTTCAATTACCGAAGGAACTGAAAGTAGAACAGGGTATAAATATACAAATCATTAGACGAAAACTATGCCAACCTGTCTTATTTTCTTCTATCCATTTCTCATTCATTTTGCAGAGAACAATAGTGTGCACTTAGTGTTCTTGTACTACTAGCATTTGCACCACAATTAAAACGAAGAAAATAAGCTTTATTATACCCAACATCCTAATTCACTTCAATTTAATAAGTCTGTCATTCTGTTAACTATTCGTTAGTTAGAAAGAATTTAAACGTCAAAAAAAATGCCGAGAAGATATTGCACACAGGTTATATAATGTAAATTCATGTTAAATGATCTCAATGAAAAGACCATCTCTGTACATTAAGAATTTTACAGATATTAAATTTTCCATTATCCAAAATTCGATTCCATTGATTTTAAAGCCACTTCCAGCTAAGGGAGGAGGAGTCCCTGGGGAAACCGCTACAATTCCCGCACACCTGCCCAGCCGGAGGAAACGCCCGAGGCAGAGACGGTGGTAGCTGCGATGGCAGTGTTGGCGGCGGCGGCGGCTACAGCGGAGTTCGAAGCAGGGATGCCAACCGACCTCTGCGAGTAATGAGCGCATACACGGGATGCTAGGCGTGCCGAGCGGCTTTCCCCTCTCTCCCCCGCGGCGGCGGTGGCGTCTACGGCAGGCAGCTCCCCCCTCCTCTCCCCTGCGCATCACTCCACCCACCCGCTGCCTCCTTCCCGTCTTTCCCTCTCATCCTACCGCTGCAGCCAAGTTCCCTATCCACAGCATTGCCCGAAAACCGCGTACCGCAGCAACTCACACACAGATGCCACGGCGGCAGCTGCAGATGGATAAGTATATGCGCAGACGAAACGAGGACAGCCTAAAAATAGTAGGACGAATCTCGCAAGAAAAATGGTTATTGTTATGAAGCTGTACTTCGGAGTGAAACATGCCGGCCAAATTTCTCCGGAGGGAGAGACGAGACAGAGGAGTAAAAATAAGAAAGGAAAGACTTCCCAGAGAATCTTGCTGAGAGGAGCTTGAGAGAGAGAAAGAGAGAGCTCCCAAGCAGACCCTTCCTCGAGAGAGCGTCAGAGTGAAGCGAGTCTCGCAAGACAATGCTGTCTCTAAGCATGTATCATGAAGATGCACGTTCTTGGGACGATAGCAACCAAGAGAGAGATGATGGAGATTAAATGGGGAATTAAAATGTCCAATAGAAACGCCATATAACACAGAGGCATATATTTGCGAGCGCGGTGGTGGCGGCGGCGTCAATGCGGCGTGGCGCGCGCCGAAGGAAGAGACGCCGGGTATGTGGGTGGAGGAGAAAAAGAACTCGGAAGATGTGGGAGGAGGAAGGAGGGTCTGGCGAGAGACGACGGCAACGGCAACGGCGGGTGCTGCCAGTCCGAGGGGTTGTAATGAGTGTTTATTCGGACAGTGGCCACCTAATGCGAGAGGCGGGGGTCGGGTTGAGGGTTGGGGCGGACGCGACGCCGTAGGCTTGGAGGTGGAGGGTGAAGCAGTCAGCGAGACAATAAAGGACCGTTTCGAAGCAGCCGCAATTTAGGGCGGCTTTCGCTGCATCCCGCTCGCCCCATTCATCATTTAGCGCCACGATTCGCCCGAAGGACAAGATGCTAAAGCCGAGAGTGGTGGAGGTGGGGCAACGGAGCGGCGGGCCGTGTCGTATTCTTATCAAAACCTCAGCCTCGGAATATGTATTAGTTTGGGAAACTGGTCGAACAATTTGCGGGGAATTATACATTTGTGTTTTGTTAGATGGTCCTTATTTCCTTTCCACAAACAATTATATCAAACAACACCGTTATGTCCGATGGATAAATTTCCGAAGTAAGATTGACATTATAAAAAATAGAGAGAAATGTGTTAGATTATCGCTTTTAGTGTGTTTTATCCGCATACGCACACAAAGGAAAAGTAGTAGGAGTTTAAATGTACCGAAAATGTATGTTCTTATGAATTTAAATTGTGATTCTTTTTAGTTCTTTTTTTATATGAATTGTATCGGCATCGTTTATATCATAAGCTCTTTTTAGTATTCTAACTACCCACAATTATAGTATCCACAAACATCGTAAAGACGTTGAACATTTAAGATATACGGACAGAGTGTTTGTTTTATATACTTCCTTCCTCGTCCAATGATCTCACGAGCGACAGAGCGGAGGAAATTAGTGGAGCACAACCTGCAACGTTTATGAAGTACAGGAATAGGAATTACTTAAGAACACTTCTAACACCAACAGAAACGACTTTCACATATCACCACTAATATATTACAATAAACTAATCGTTAAATTAAATTGTCAACGATATTTTGGGTAGAGTGGTTGATTAATCTTTTCAAAAAATCTTCATTACTAATTACTAAAATAATAATTATTATATCCTAATTCAACAAAATTACTTTTAAGTATGATTTAGATCTCTGTCTCGGTGTCCAGATCTCTCTCGACCAGTCACAAGATCTCTATCAATCAGTTTCATGTCCTTTCCACATCTCTTTTATTCTTTAAGTCACTCGATATAACTCATTTTATGTCTTCAAATAATTTTTCCCATTTAATACGTACAATGTAGGTTCAGTGATACATCATTGTACAGGAAAACCATTTGTTCCAAAAAACAAACACCCATGAATATGAGTATTTGTTAAAGCTGCAACATCCCTAAGAGATTTTTGATAATACAATGAAGGAGTTAATTACAAAAAGAAGGATTTATAATTTGATTTTATAACAGATATTGCAAATAGGGTTTTAACTTATTTTCAAAATCACAACAAGCTAATAAGAAAAGTGGTAGTACTATTTACGTCTATGATGATTATATTATTAAATAATAAACTTTACGACTTTTGTATAGACAAATAACTGTATTTAACTCACTCGCTTCAGTAGGGATCTTGGTCTTTTTCAGGTGTTAATATAAATCAAGCAGTACTCTCGTAACAAGCCATAAATAAAATTATATAATATGCAACAACGAAAAAATACAACAATTACACAAAATAACAGAAACCACAAACCAAATTATCAGTATATCCTGTACATTAATACGCAATTGTCCACTAAATTTTTCGTTCCTTTTCTGCGTAACCGCACGGAGCAACACATACAAATGATGTATCTTACTTTAGAGCATCAAAAAAAGTGTACACGGTTTTCAATCGTTTCATTTCTCATCTTTTTCTTTCCGAAATACCATTTAAAAATTATATCAACAAAAGATGCTACTTGGCTCATTTATTTAAAAACTATGTAACTTGACTTCCTAATTCCAGACAGATGAAATCTAGTTACTCTGGAATAAATAATATTTGTAGGAAATTGTACATGAGTTACGTGATGCACTATTGTGCATTATCATATATTGTTCATAACTATTCTGATGTCCTGTTTACATTGTTTAACGCTAAATATGAAGCCGTGTGAAACCTGCCTTCAACCAGCAGGTGGGGGAAAGTAATATCTGCCATATATCCAGGTAAATGAAATAGTCTTGCTAAAAGCGGACTTCAGCGTCCTTACCGGTTATGGTAAGGAATGTAGGCCGGATAGTCGGATGCACGTACTGTACCAACAACTTGGCCCACAGCAAGATCTTTCGATCGGTCAGTGAAAATTCTGTGAGTTACCCGGTTGGGAAGTACCCGCTGATAGTTTAAAGAGTGGTGAAAAATGAACTAAATCAAATTAAACGTCCATATTATCGTATAGATCGTTAGTTTAGTTTATTTTCCGTGCGATTTAATCTAATTCCATACGATTTGGCTCGTTAATTTACAAATGCTCGAGAATTTCCCCGTGTCTCTCCCTAAGTTTTAACTGTCCATTGTGGTATTTATGTGGATCATTTCGAACATGTAGCGTTTATAATAATTAATTTCTCTGTCGAATAGTATTTTCTCAATTCGTTGAATGGTCCTTGTCTAAACAGTGTTTTGTTATAACATTGGGTTCTGTTGCATTGACGTTCCGTTGATATTCTCGAATCCTTATGTTCAGTCCTATTTTTGTCAGCAAGTTTCTTCTCTATCGTTTTGCTTTAAATTATTATAGCTGTATTGGTTTATTTAAGATGTTAGTCATCTTTCTCCATTATGCAGATTTCACACGAAAGAAAATTCTAAAATTTGCTGCGTTTCCTCACCTATTCATCACAATTACCTATTCCTTAATAATACGCATTTAAACACTGGTGATCCCTTACAAACACTGAAAAGTAACCGCCTTCAAAATTAGAGTGAACTTGATTAATGGCAATAGAGTAATGCTTATAAACACATTGACTAACGTCATCCTAAATGGTTCACATTAGTAACTTTTATAAAGAAGAAAAGTACGAGGATTAACACAGCCCTAATATCGAGATCGAACAACACAGCGAATAAATACGATATTCGCTATAATTCTGCAAGATACTCTGGCGAGGAATATTGCGTTAATCCGGTCCACTTGCGGTTCTAATGACGCGAGGGCGATCGCCATGCAGGCGGGGAGACTTTTGGATCATGGGTACTGACAGAGGACAGTGGAAGCGCCCACTGTCACGCACAGCACACCACAGACAAGGTGGGAGATCTTGAGAGGAATTATGGGATAGGACACTGGGATGAAAAGCTAGTGGTGACGAGGTTTAACTGCAAACAGGTGAATAAATCTTTCAAACGTCTCAAGTGTATATAAATTAATTCAATAAGATATGATTTTACCGATCTTAGCTTTTACTCCACACTATACCGATCACTTTAGCTATATAAAGACTATTTAATAATTGTCATCTATGAAAAAATAGTTTATTTTCAAAAATAAAGTATTTTCCGAAAATATCAAAAATCTATATTATATGTTTTTAATTATAGAGATCACAGGCATTCTGAAGAGTTGTATAACTTTTTGCAGAATATTTTTCAAAGTTTTAGTCTCCGAGAGGTGTCCGCCATTGTCATTTACGTCACAGACTAAAAGATTAATGCTAACAACAGACCATTCTGCTTATGAAAGAAGTCAAGCGAGTTTGTATATATTTATTTTTAAATATCATTTGGTTACAAGTTTCATTTCCATTACTAACTGTTATTAATAATAAAACTGACACACTAATTTTAAAAAATCAAACCTGAAGAATGACACGAAGAGGGATGATGGACAATGGGACAATCGAAGTGGAATAGTTGCGACGGTAAGAGAAAGGATGTGTGATTTTGAGGTGGTGATATCTGTGATGGGCAGCAGAGAAGGGGGTTGTGACTGAGGGAGGAGAGGTGGTGGCAGCGGTGACGGCGCAGGAAATACCCTGGTGCCGCTGCGGGGCTAGGGAGAGCTGCGAACCCCTACTCGTCGGTCACGTATGCGGATAAGAGTTGCTAGTAGCGTCGCACGGTGCCGCTAGGGACAAGAATTAAGGCGAACGAAGTTAGCGGCGCCGCGCTGTGCCATGACGGCGATGGCGGCGGCGGCGGCGGTGGCGGCATGGTGTCTTAGAAGCACGTCCAGGCGCGCTCCCTCCTCCTCACCGAGGGTCATGTGGCGACGGAGCAGAAGCACGCGGCGATGGATGCGCTACGCTAACTCGCTTCTTTTTCGTTGAATCCTCCTCCACCGAACGCACGAAAGTCAAAGATTCACACAACTCTCCTAGACAACAGTCGTTCAACACGATTCTAAACCTGTAGACTATGTTAATACCTTACGTTTATAATACACAAGAGACACGACAAACTATTTCTACCGGTATAACTTCAATACACAGTAATTAACTTCAATATTTCGTTTATAACGGTGTGTGTAAAACATCATACTGTTGTGCCAACCAAACGTCTTCCGCTCATCCGTCCGATAAACATTGTTGTAGTCAAATTATTTATCATTCATAATATATTATATGATATCTGTTTCTATTTATTTGTTCATTGTTTTTCTCTGTATTGTGTAAGTATTGGTCATGCAGCCATGATCTATATTTATTCACGCCTGAGAATGACCTGAGCAATAGTTGAAACGTTTTATTTGTTAAATATTAAATATACAGTCCAAACTTTTCACAGTCTAAGGTTGTCAGATAAATCATTATTGATTTTTATTGAATTATGTGTTCAACTACTAAAAATTAATTTTAAAATGTTACAGTCATTATTTATGTGCATGACCATATTGGTAATTACACCGTCTACGGCCAGGAGAAAAAAACGACGGACCACCCGCCTCGACTTCCGAAGCCCGTTCATAACATCCACCTGGTATTTTCCGGTTCGGTGGTCTGTGTATGGACCTCGGGAGTCAAGGCGGGAGATGCAACGGTACCACACCCGCGGCCAAAGCAGGAGCTTCCGGGTTCATCTCCCGGTCCGTCGCAATCATCAACTGTCCGTACCTGATGCAAACATGCCTCCTCCAGTAGGTACTCGGATGTTGAGTTAAAATATTGGTAATTGGTTTCACTACAAGATAGTTTTCTCATTAGATACAGTACGTGGTTCAATGAAGATAAAATTAATGAACGTACCGTACATACAGGTAACGCTACGCAACATTGCCTAACGTATCTCAGGAGTTATTTATTATTATTGATTTTACGACAAAATTATTTTCCATAGAAGATGAAATATTTTGAAGCCATTTTTACATTTTTATTCGCTGATCACTTTTCTAATGTTTTAGAACGGTACCACTTTCGAAGAATAAACAATAAATGAATGATTAAGTACCATATCATTTCTTCTATGAAAATTTCATTTTACCTTAATTTCAAATGTTTGTCTCTTTGGTGTTTTTAATACTTATTTTAAGAGTTTCTATTCCTTTAAAAACATTATTTTATTTCATTGTGATTTATATTTTTCATTCATAAAGAAAGTATAATTAGCGCCAAAAAACGATCGTGATATTTTGACAGAAATTCTGCGTGTTCCTGACCGAAATAGAGTTTTTAGATGGATGTCCGTGCATCCGTCCGTCTGTCTGTCTATTCGTCTCTTCGTCTGTTTGCCCATCTGTGCGCACAGATTTTGATTAAACGGGTGGGTTATTTCATTTATATTTCGTATTTAAAGTTGTATTTAGTAGTCAATAAAGAAGTTCTGAATTTTAACTTTAATGTAAAATTTTTGACTTTAATATAAAAGATATTCCACATGAAGACCGAAGTACATTATGGAAAATTTCTAAAAACAACTCAATTTTTTTTCTTTAAATGTTCTATACATAAACATAGAAATCTCTTAGATTGCGGTGAACCTCACCGCCAGGTAACAGATTAATCATGTTACGTCGAATGACCAGAAATGAAAAAATACTACCCAAATAAAGTACTTCCTAAGGGAGTATAATTAGTATGTATTACACGTGCATAAGCGGTATTTCGCTTGACAGTTTGGTATAGACGTAGGAAAAAAAGATCTCTCAGCCGCACTATCTATTGGCGATCTCTAAAGCCCCATTAAAAAAACACACTACCTCATGTATTGTACATCTCATCTCATTTCAAAACAGTTGAAAACTATTTAGCGGTGTAGATGTAGCATGGAGATGGAGAACAAGTAATTTGAAATTTAAAATGAAATATATAATACTGATTAAGTTGGTAGAAGAACGGAAAACCCTCTTTAGACACAAAATTGCACGTTCGTGTGACTACAATGACATTACATTTACGTAACACGTATTATGCTATTTATAACAATAGGACGGCTCTAATGACCTAGTTGTCGGCGAATTTAAATTATGAGTATTACGGTTGCTCAAAGCCCGAATAAAATGTTAGTTCTAGATATCAGTGAAGGATTATTTATTACGTAAGCAGAGTAAGTTAAAAAAGTTTTCTTTAATTCAACAGGAAAATTGTCCCAAAATATGTAATAATGGCATAAGCTCCACATAATACGTAAGTTCCAAGATGTTGAAAATACCTACGCACGTACCTTCCACACATTTTGGCAGGGACAGAAATAGAATTAATTCTCGTTTAACTCATAGGAACGAGTGCTGAATCCGAGAATAATTCAATCAAACAACACACATTAGCTTTGAGGTAAGGTAATGCGCGTTCAAGAATCTTCACCAACATGGCTGTTTCGCTGGCGAAAACGGCGTGCGCCTTCCGGCTTCCTGATCCGGCATGCCTCTTGCAAGTTGCTTAATAAGTTACGAGGCACTGTTCAGCTCACCGAAGGGCTCGCCCTTGCGCCTCTGCCCCTCCCCCATCCCCGCAACCGTCCTCTGAGTCTAGTCCTCGACATCGTCCCTGCCCGTCTTTCCTTTGCCAGACCAGCCCTCCTCGCCCTCCCACCCGTCTTCGGCCGAGCAACCAAGCGTCTTGCTTTTCTTCGTTGAGTTCCTTAACGGTTGCGGCTCTTGACACTGCACTGCGTCACAGGGACGTCAATTGAGACGTCAATTGAGCGGGGGAGGTGCGTTTCACAAAATTAGAAAGAATTTCCCGTTCGTAATTTACGATAATCCTACATTTAGATCATTTTCACGGTGCATTGCATGGTAAACACCAAATTTGCGGTGCATAGAGCACATTGTGGGATGAATACAGCTCCAGAAATGTGGTCACGGTAAAAGATCTCGCAACTACAAAACAATATTAATACTGAAGACCTGAGTCAACTTTTGACGCTCTCAATAAAACTGACTGAACTACTGGATCCGGAAAACCACGGGTCGTATTTCCTGGTCCGTCCTGGAGCACAAAAATGAAGCTCAACTTTTCAGTCCTACAACCGTTACGATCAACTTATTAATGTAAGCTATTCAAAGGAACAATGACTAGGTGTAGCAAAAGAAACAAAAAAACTCACGATGAATTTACAGGTTACAATGCAATTCAGGAAACAGAAATGGAACAGTGTTATTTTCCAAGTTACATTTCTGGTTTAAAACATTACAATCTATGTAATACAATACAATAAGATATAATCTTCCTAAAGAGTAAACTAAGAATAATTAAACATTTTTATTCAAACTGCAATAAATATAAAAAAGAAATTTTATTCTTTCTCGTCTAAATTAATATATTATCGTATGAATTTATGAGTAACATTATTTTGAAAAACATTAAACACTGAGATAAAATTTCCTTCATTATTATTTAAAAGTTAACTATGGAAACAAATAATTTTGAATTTTGAGAACGAACTAAACCGTATATTGAGCCAAGAAGTATATTGAACTTGAATAGAAATTGAATTAGTTCTTTCTAGATTTGCGATGCCTCTATGGCGGTTTTTCTTCAAATCAAACAATTCGATAGCCCTAAATTTTCAAATTTTAGTAGTGATCACGAAGGACCTCTCGCAAACAGCGTCAAGGCGCATTCTCAAGAGACGGCGAAAGATACTGGCGCCAGGAGAATGAGACTGGCGTAATTAGCGCGCCGGGAAGCTCATTACGAGAGAAACGAGGGCCGCTCTATTCCAACGACACTGCGTCGGTGGAGAGATGCATATATATATCGGCAACTTTCGCTCAACTCCCAGCACTACAATACTCCCCACTTTTTGGAACTATATTGGACTAACCATGGTAAGTTTAGACTGTGAGCATAAGTGCTATACACAAAAAAATATTTTTTAAAGGGCGTAGGTGACATTCTTCATACGAACCCTCTGTTGGTCGAAAGCTCTCTGAAACTTTCTTTTTTTAAAGATGGATATTTACAACTTTAAATTGATAACATTTACCAAAATATCATTTACAAACGCGCTTGATAACGTCGTGGAAAATATAAGAATTTATCATATTTTTAACGACCAAGTAGTAACTCAAAAATGGCTAGTTATAGTAAAATTGGTCGATAGCGACTTTCATGAAGCATTAAGAGTTGAAGATCAGACACACAAAATTTTGGAACAAAACGAATATTTTTTTGCTATGTTCTTCAAGTGTCATACATGTTTCTGCAAGAAAAGTAATTATGCTTTTCCAGACATTTTACATCTATTTTGTAATTCTTGGACTTAAGTCGGAAAGCTTTTGAAATAGCATATGTTGTCTGTTTTTAATATATTCTAATAATTAACTGAAACAATTAAATATCAATTAGCTAGTAGAATGAAATTGTCGTCACACTATAGGCTACTTTAAATACTAAGAACCGGGATACGATTGTTATTTTATCTCATAAAACCTTTTTTTCTTCCATTCCTACAAGTTACGATTTGTCCACTCACATAATTTCAAAAAAGAAACATTCAATTGCACATAACCTAAAATTAAAATTTTTATTTTATACTCTAAAATGTTTTGGTACATTTATTATTTTGTCACTCAAATATATCGTATATGTCTATAACCTCAGTTTTCGAAATTCTTGTTTCGTTTCATAGCTCTTAGGTTCCAATAACATATCAGACAAATAAAATATTTTTCAGGATTTTGGGGAACACACAAATATACCAGCACAAAATAAGTAAAATTGATTAGAATAAGAAAGTATATTATGAAAGGGCACCTATGATTTAACATAAAAAATTAGTTTGTGTTTGAATTGAATTTTCCCCAAAACAGTTGCATTTTAATTGAATAGCGATTACCCTTGAATTACAAAATATTAAATTAATTTTTATATCCACTTATTTTAAAAAAGAGGACAACTTACAGCATAACAACTTAAATATTATGAAATGTAAAATCAATCTTAAGTAAAAAAACAAATATACGTACGTTTTATATTTCATTTTGACGTTTGATTATCTTGCTGAGGGAATAACGACATCTCGATCCATATGGTAAATCTAACCCTTAGAAGTATAAATAAAACAAATATAATACCTTTGTCACGATTTCACCACAAATTCTTAATTTCATATAAGCAAAATTAATGAAAAAGACGTATTTCTCAAATTTCACTATAATATTAGTAAACATCATGTAAAGAATTTCTTGTTCACAAATGAAACATTGTTCATTTACTGGCATATTGTTTTGAAACATTTCAAGAGGCCTTGTCCCAAAACCCACTTTAATCTCATTTCATATTTCTTCATTTGTCTCAATATAGATATTTTATTTCACATCTGATAGATTTAAGATTTTAATAATTTTTTGTATCCCCACCAACGGTTGAATAAGCAAAATCTTAAACAGAAATGTTGCATATAATGTCATTAATTTGTGGTTATTTCCTTATCTTAAAAACATTGATATGACGAATGGCGACTAGTTTTGTTCACATACGCAAGCATTGTTGTTGTAACTAATCAGTTACCTTAACGGTGTTGGAAAATCAGAAGATCGCTTTTCAGTTCCTATGAAGCACCGCTTATGAATCGCGCAATTCAATGTAATACGAGTAACTGATCGGTTAGTGAAACTTAGGATTCACATTACGCATGCACATTCGAGAACAAGAAACATAGTATCATCGGTGAATAGATAGTAATAATGGCTGATATTCGAAACGATATAGAAGAGAAGAAAAGTGAAGCACCATCCTTCACAGAAGAAGTGTCATCACAGCCTTCACCAATAAATTCGTCACCTGAAGTTGATCATACAAAGACAATACAAACAAAAGGCATGAAAAAGAAGTCAAAGAAGAATGGAGGTAAGAAAGGCGAAAATCAGCAGAGTGATAAACAAGTAGCGAAGACGTTTGAGGAAGTTGCACATACATGTGCAAAACAAGCAGTGGCTGCAGCAGAATTAGCTAAAAAGGCCCCACACGTTTCACAATACCTTAAGGAAATTTCTCATGAACTCGCTTTAGCATCTGCAAGACTATTAGTAGCAGTGAAGGCTAACACAGCAGTAGCTATCGCATTGAAACAGCTAGAAGGCACTGAACAGCAGCAAAACGGTACTTCTTTACGATTCCCAAGGCGCTATTATCAAGCGTCGTCAAATCTCGGGCGCCCGCCATCGCCTGTGCCATCGGCACGTTCTGATTCATTATTTATAGAGCGTCGTTTTAAAAACCCACACGGCGATCGTCGTCGGAGACGCGGGCGGCGACCAGCGGAGTCGCAGCTGGGTCGCGAGACCCCGACTGTAGCACCCGAGCAGGGGGAGCATTCGCCTCCAGGCGATGAAGCAGATGCCGCTGCATTGGGCAAGCGACCTCGCGTGCAACAGTCGGTGCCACAACCGTCCTCAACGCAGGAGTCAGAGCAGCAGCAGCAACCCCCAGAGCAACAAGAACAGACACAAGAGCCTGTGCAACCGCAAGTTGTAGCTGCAACAGCCTCTGGAGCATCGGACTGCCCCGATTCAGAGTCAGGTTAATGATCCTTGTTCCTTGTAACTCACCTATGGTGATACCAAAGGTAAAGATTTTATTCAAAACGTTGCGTTCGTCGAGATTATATTTAGTAATTTTATACGAACGGATACAATAGTTTCAATTCAAAAATTTAAAATGTGCTCCAAATATTTCGATTTTAAATTACGAAATACTTAAATTTGTTTAGTTCTTTGTCAATCTGTCAATTTCTCTCAGTACAGTAAGGATTTTAAAAAGTCACTTTGCTCAAAACTATTCACAGCGCACGTCATAAAATCTCTAACTACACTGATATTAAAACGCCACGAGGTAAAAATACCTGCTAAATCTTAGAAACTTGTACTAATTATTATTATCATGTGAGCGCAGTGGGATGAATACTATATTGTATTACTCAGAATTTATATTTGCTTGCCATGTATTTTTTATGTTTCTCGTGTTTTCAGTTATGTTGTTTTTGAAATAAAGGTTTAAGTATAGCAACTAATAACGTTTTAATATTGTACTTATTGTTCTAAATTACTTTTATAAAAATTCCAACTAATACCAAAATAGAAATTTCATTGCAAGATTGAATAGTATAATGCAATACTATATTTATTGAACCTATTACGAGCCCTAAAGCTCCACAAAAAATATTACCTGTTAAATAATTCCTTGAGTCTACTTTTATGCCAAACTTTATATAAATTCCCCAAACAATCCCCTAAAATGTTTCATCACTTTATTTCAAGTACTTTTTCTTCATAATTTTTTAAACATTGCGAAGCCATAAATGTTTATATAATTTTTACAAAATAAATTCAACATATTTTATTGTTTCTATCAAATTATCATTCTCGACTGTGCACACAGTACTACATATTTTAAGGATGCAGTATTTAGGGTGAATAAATGTTTTCATTTTGATAGCTGACCAATAGTTTTAAGAATGTATTCAAATTTCAACGCTGAAATTCATTTATATTAACATAGTTGTTTGTGCAAGAAGAAAGAAACGCAAAAACCCGTAACCAAAGCTGATGGAAATGTACTTTATAAACTTTTTTAAAAGTATGAAGTAATTAAAAATGGTTTCAACCTTGTAACTTCGCTTTTGCGTCAAATAGAACCTGGTTATGTAAAAATGCTTTTCCACTGATGCCGCAAAAGTTGAATAAAATTTCTGAGAATACAATATTGGACGGAGAGTATAGAAACTCAAACTTGTATATTCCTACATTGTGGAGTAACGTAATTGCGTTGTTTAATTGTGATAAAATTTTAAATTAAACACAAAAAATTAATGATAATGAAAATGTATTCAATTGTATGCTAATGTGTAATGAAAGATACATGTATCATCTCGGAATCGTATGATTGTCTTATATGACACGAAACGTAAAGTAGTGATACATAAGTATTTTTTATATTCTAAAACTAAAATACTGATGACGTATTTTTTTAATTTGTCATCTTGAATGCTTCTGTAGCGAGAATTTTGCAATTTATATCAAAAATGAGTGTCACGAATGTATTTACTAATTTTGTTTTATTTTTCCATATAAATTTGAAATTTTGAGGACGACATTAAATTTCTTTGGAAATTCGACGATCTCAGTTAAAGAAAAGAATATTTATGGATGTTTGGCTCTCAAACACGTGGGTGTAGATTAT
>NNCF01125921.1:850682-897420 GCA_002313205.1 Laupala kohalensis | reverse complement strand
TATATGTGTGTGTGTGTGTGTGTGTGTGTGTCAGACAGTGAGCCAAATTAAAAGTAAGTATTAAACTGTGTAAAATACATCTAATATTATATGTGTGTGTTTAGAATAATCTGAATGCGTTTTGTTCATTTTTTTTTCCTTTTTGTTTCACCTTCGATAGCAATAAAAAGTGTACTAGAAGACGTTAAAACAAACTGATATGTGTTATACATTACCAGTAGATACTTAAGTTCTATCCTGTGAATGTAATCAAGTCCTGTTATTAGTGATGGTATGTCTACCATGTATTACAGCCAAGCGATCAATAAAACATTTATTCGTAAAATGAATGAGCGGTCTGATATGATAAGAGAGGGCCGAACTAATGTTCTGAATTCCTTTTGGGATACTTCACTGTGACGTATTACCAGACACTTGGGAAGTGCACAAAATTTATTTCGCAGCTTCACAAAGATATTCTCGTTTATTATCACAAATATTCGAAGAACTCAAAAGAAGTCAATTTATACCCAGCATTAAGCTTACGAAGATATCAGGTACATTGTTTTATTCACATATTTATTTCAAATATACAAACGGAAATTGTAATTTTTCAGCGCGCTTAAAACTTACAAACATACATGAATATTGACGTCAAATTCATATACACGTTCAATGAAATACAATCACTTTGTTTCTACATATATTTCGTTAATTCTACATTTTGATTCTATATTTATATTCGTTAGACTCAACTCTTAACTCAAACTTCGGTACAGAAAATGAAACAGAAGAGTTATTGTTTCACTAGTGTGTCGTATTTTTCGTTAATCGCGTGAACACGCAACTAATTATTTTGTTAAAATCTAGAAAATAATTGTTACTTCATTAAAATTCGTGACTCTTTTTGTTTTTCTAAAAAACACTGCTCCGAATGACGTAAAATAAATTCTCTAGAGACGTAAGTAAACGAAAAAATACTGCCACATACAGCTGTGTTTTCGGTAGATATTATTTTTTATAGTAACAATTTTGATATATTTTATTAATAGTACCCAACACTCGTGTAAACTCTGCAAAAAGTGTGCTCTTGTGTTGTATCTAATGCTTTTTAATCGTTATACACAAACGTTTAGTTTTAAACTCAGTTGCATCCAAGGGTGTTTGCTTTCTATATTACACGAATTTTCTTATTCTACTTCAAGTTTTATCCATATTGCAATTTTTAACTCTTCGATTTATTATTCTCTCTGGAATAGAATCATTATTTCCAAAATCTCATTATATGTCAAGGAGGAAAATTTGTTCCACTGGAAGTAATACTAAAGATAAGGTAGAACACACTCGAGGAAGAAGTTGCCGTCCGACCCGATTTCATACCAAGCGAGAAAAATTTCGTGGAAGGCGCGGAAACTTGGAATCTGTGAACGGCTATTCAGAAGTCGCGCAAGGCTGCTCGACAAGGGTTCTTTGTACCAGTATTATCAGAAAATGTTAGTGTCAGAACATTGCCTAATTGTCCATACTTACAATCAAAAACGTGGGAAAATCTCATAAATACTGAGAATCCGAGTGAAATAATTAAAATTTAAAATATTTTAGCAAAAAAATTTCATAGAAGGTATTCCAACTAGACTACAATATTTTTCTCCTTAAAGTTATAATAGATGCTTAAATGAAATTAAATTTTGAGACCATCAACATCAATCATTTCACGAATCCTCAATATTTGATTTTTGATTAAAATTACTGTTCTTTTAATCTCCAAAAGGAATTGAAAAAAGAACTCTGAAATCATGAAAAATACTTGTGATAACTTGTAGTTGTCATAGAAGAACAATTGTTCAATGATGAAATTTTGAGTTTTAAAAAGCTTGGATAGGAGGTCTATGACACTACAACTAATTGAACATTAACATCATTTACGATCCGCATAGTACCCCAAGCCTTCAGGCAAAATTTGAAGTCTGGTGTACCAAAATATAATTTAAAAACCACTTGAATTGAAAACTTACTGAATACCAAGGAGAATTGAAAAATTCTTCTCTTAATTTAACTCTCAACACATCTTTTAATTCAAAATTCAAGAAGTGAGTTGAATTCACTAATGTGTGTTTAATTTAGTTGTCAGTAATTAGTTAATATACTTAATATTTCTTAGATTTTCATTTTGTCATTCTGGTAAATGTACATTATTTAGTTTTTACTCCATCGATTCCTCTAAATCATATTACTAATAGGAAAATAATTAGACTGAGAATAGATTTCTTGTAATCCTAATAATTAGCAGAACGTTCTAATAGAAGGATATTACTGTAAAATCTCTGCGAAATCTGTGCAATATGATCCATAATTCAAAATATTGCATATAAAACAGCAGTTTGTATCTGAACTCGACTACAGGTCTTGTTCAGACATTTTTGATAAGTTCTCATTAAACAAGTGAGTCGAATCTTTTAAGGCAATGTATTGACTCATTTACTAAGTGAATCATCTCTGGAGAACAATCTCTTTGGCCAATTTAAGTGATTTATCTTGATTGTTGATAAGCTTGGGAAATTTTCCTTCCAAGCCATAGGTTGATTCAAATATTTTGTCTTATACATTAAAAAAAATAGAAGAATTATTCATCATCATATGATTTACTGAGTTAATTACAAGTTCCTTCGCCGACTACATTGGAGTGTTAATGCTGTATCACGCAAGAGTTGGGCGAAACCAAACTTCCTTGTCTCGTCTCGAGTCGTCATCCCTAATCGACTTAGCAGAACGTCACATCGATTCATCGAATCAAATTGGCAACAGCGCACTAGTTTCAAACTATATAAGCCACATGGCATCTTCACTTCTCCACGCTACTTCTAAACGAGATACAGTTCTAGTACACGACTACCATGATTACTACTATTAAGAGGCGAGATCAGAAGTCTAGCCTCTTATCAGTTCGAACTCCTTACTGTCGGCGCCAAACCGACATATATTTTTCTTGTTGAACTCTTCACAATAAGGATTACTACGTTCAAACACATCGCATCGCTACTTCTTCACGTCGCCAAGCCGACATTTTCTCGCAAGATCGAACTTATAATTGCACCTCAGAAGATACGTGCAATCAGAGGTTTACTACTCACCAACCTCTTCTCTGTCAATACGTCACCCATCCGGATCAACCCTACAACAGCTTCAACCAACTGGTTTCCAGGATATTCCTCATCATATCATCATGTCAGCTCTAGGAAATCAGTATTGTATTATTATTTCTCATCATATCATAGCATGTCATTAAATCATTTTAACGTTGTTAACTATTAACTTTCATCTCTCTCCCTCACCCACCATCATTTTGCATTTTCCAATCATTTCATTCTTGTGCAGGTAAGAATGGACTTGTCTGTACAGGTCTCTTGAATGAGTTTCATCATTCGTCGGTGGCAGCTTTCGTGGCCGATGTCCTCGTCCTTTTCACGTCTTCTATTAAATTGCCTATGTTCAGATTTGAAAGACACAGCCTATGCTCAATCAAACTTATTCCTCTTTGTTTGACGGAAAAAAATTAGTTGAGTAGCACAGCCTAAAGTTAGATGTGACAGATCAAGTGTTGACTGTCTAGCGGACAGACAGCTCCTTTAGTAGCCACAGCTTATGCTGTAGCAGCCCTAAAAGAGGTTCCGTCTGATCGAGACCAATTTTCTATCACAGCTGAAAGTAAAGCTGTTTTGTCTGGGAGGAAGAAAGTTACATCAACAGCTATAGATTATGAGTTTTCCGTCCAACAGCTCAAACACGCTCATAAATCTGACATAGCTACAAGAACCGTTGTTTATTCCTCCCCGCCGATCTTGTTCGTAGATGCCACTAAATGACACTCGGCTTCGCTGTCTTCTATGCATTCGCTTCGTTCACTCGTGACTGAGGAATTGTTTTACGGAGTCAAATCGACCATGAATTCCGCAACAATGAATAGTTGTTTACTTGAGCAAAATGATTCATTACTACGGCTAAACGATGCCACCCGACGTTGCATAGCCCGAAACTTGAAGTCTAGACGACGAAAATTAACAGTGTTTTCTTGACGGCGAGCAACTGTACACTGATGATATTTTGAATTTCTGAAGTTTAATGTTGGGGAAAATCTAATTATTATTTTTTAATGTTATTTTCAAATGTATTAATTCAATAAGAGTAAATTTCAAGAATATTTAAAATAATGAAACGTTTGTATACATAAAAACTATTTTCTTGGTACTTAAACATATATTTTCCAGGATTTTAGAGATCATTACTATTTTGTTTATTTACTATTCATGGTACCACCACTATGGTATCAACTCTCAGACAGTGCAACACAAGATAATAAAATGTTTTTATATGTTGTTGGGCTGCAATAGCTCAGTGGTAGTTGTAGAAAAAAAGAACCACGGATCGGATACTGGAGCTGTCGGATGTCTGAAGGCGAATATTGCTAACGCCAAACGCCTGAGATTAAACAAGATAAGATGGTGGAGTTGCAATAAAAATGAATATCGTCAAGAAATTCGTACTGAGAAGAAAGCATGCAGGTGAGTCGACGTCGAATGAACATTACTTGCTTTCGGGTTGGCAACATCTTCCAATATAGACTCTCTCTTCTTATCTTATAGATTAGCTACGTAAGCTGTGAGAGCTAATGCTGTACGCTGTAATACAGAAGGAGAAAAATTCATGTTATAGCAGACGAATGTCAGCTCAGCAAGCTCATTTATTGCCTGTCAGGTTGGCAGCCAATACGTTAGCGATCTCAACTTACGTTTTTCTTCGTGCTGCTGTACTCAGATATTTGAATTTCTGTAGGTTAATTTTGGCCAATACCTAATTATTATTTTAAATTATGTTTGTTTCAAAAGCATTCATTTAATAAGAATAAATTTCAAGTTTAAGTAGAATAAAGAAACGTAAGCACAAAAGCAAGTATTTTTGCATTTTTTTATAGAAAACTTTAGATGAAATAAGTACAAACTTTTTTATGCACGTTCTCACATACTTTCTGTGATTAACTAACACCGAGTGTTTTATCAAGCGCCTAACATACTACTAAAAAGTTGTTAAATTATCTTAATATAATTTGCACCGCGTTCTAATATATCGTTAAAATTGTATATCGAAAGTATTTATTGCTATAACATTTTTGTATCTTGCTTACTTTTTACTTACATTGTTACTTATTTAATATTTTATCCTATGAATAGCGCACTTAGTTACTGTTTTCAAAAGCTTCGTCCGACGGCACAGTTACGAAACATAATCACGACAACACTGACTTCAGCCATTCTGAGAAACATAGTAGTAACGTCCATTCTCCGTAGTGTACGCTTTCCTAAAAGAAAACATTAAAATATCTACTCTTCGTGGTAAGTTAAAAACCGAGATCCTCAACCAACAACTACTAACACATGACATGTATTCATTAAGATGAAACGGCATGTCGTGAATCTAAATTTTGTCCATGATCATCCTTGAAGAGACAACAATATGGATTGGCAGATCCCAAGTCGTTCACTCTGTTGCTCTCTACCATCCATTTCACTCACAGAGCTTGAAACCTCTTAACGCCGGCTATCAATACACATTACCGGCTGTTCAGATATCGAAATAGCTTGACAGATTGCCTGCTGTTAGCAGACTGCAAGACAAAATGGACGAACTCAAGCCTCGTGGCTTACCACTTTCAGTAATTCAGGTCAAAAGTTCACTTCGTACCTAATATCTCAAATAATATAACCATGTAAAAGATTCTCTACGTATAGATAAAATACTTTATTATATAAGTCTATTGAATAGTCCCTCACTTTTCTGAATTTATAGAACTATTTCCCCAATTCACAATCAATGTATTGCATAATTAAAAATATATTTCGACGAACCCATGACGCATGAAGTACCGCTTGAAGAACTGAAAAGAGTACCTCCAGAACTGAAATTACGTTATTCTTTTTAGTAAATTGTCGAATTTTAAAAACAGAGACCAATATTCAAGAGTTTACATAATATTGCATGTAGACTTCAAGGTTAAAAGTCATACATTCTCCTGCATGGTATTCTTTCTTAAACCATTAAAATGACACATCTAATTAAACATTCAAATAAAATGTTCTCAAAATCAATTCTCTTATAGAGTAAACATTTAACAAATCTGAAGATAAAAAAAACTGATACGAGATGAAAAAGGAATTTTTAATTTGTTCGTAGAGATGACATGGTATACAATGACACATACTTTGGAAAATAACGATGGGTGAGGGAGTGAGATGAAAGTTAATTGTTAACAATAATACAATGATTTAATGACATGCTATGATATGATGAGAAATAATATTACAATACTGATTTCCTAGAGATGACATGATGATATGGAGAAAAGATCCTGGAAACCACCAAGTTGAAGCTGTTGTAGAGTTGAACCGGATGGTTGACGTGTTGATAAAAAAATAGTTGATGAGTAGTAAATCTCTGGTTGCACGTATCTTCTGAGGTGCAATTGTAGGCTCGATCTTGCGAGAAATGTCGGCTTGGCGACGAGAATAAAAGTAGCGATGCGATGTGTTCGAACGTAATAATCCCTATTGTGAAGGGTTAAACAAGAGAAAATATAAGTCGGTTTGGCACCGACAGTAAAGAATTCAAACTGTGATGAGAGAGGCGAGATCAGAAGTTTATCCTCTCATTAGTAGTAGTAATCATAGTAGTCGTGGTTGTACTAGAACTGAATCCCGTGTAGTAGTAGCGTAGAGTAGAGTGCTGGTAGAAGAAGCCATGTGGTTTTAAATTAGAGCGCTGTTGCCAATTTGATTTGATGAATCGATGTGACATTCTGCTAACACGATCAGGTGTGACGTCTCGTGACGAGACGAGGAAGTTTTCGGATTCGCCCAACTCTTGAGTGATACAGCATTAACAGTCCAATGTAGTCGGCGAAGGAACTTGTAATTAACTCGTTGAATCATAAGATGATGAATAATTCTTCTTCTTTTTTTAATGTATAAGGCAAAATATTTGAATCAACCTATGGCTTGAAAGGAAAATTCCTTAGCTCATCAACAAGCAAGATAAATCACTCAAATTGACCACAGAGATTGTTCTCCAGAGATGATTCACTTAGTAAATGATTCAATGCACTGTCTTAAAAGATTCGACTCACTTGTTTAATGAGAACTTATCAAAAATGTCTGAACACTATTAAACAAGAAGAAAACTTCAGAATCTTACACTCGAGGAAAAGCATAATCGTATAGGTTGCTATTTTACAACTGCTTGAGAGGCTATAAAAGCCACCACAACCCTAAATTTTCTTCCCTGTGAAATGAGGTCAGGAGCAAAGGGAACTCTAAATCCAAACGGTTTTATTAGAAAATTTATTTTCAAATGTAAAAAGCGTCAAAGAAGTAACAATAAATATCCCGAAAAGAAAAGAAATATTACTGCTATTTTCCTTTTTCTTATCTCCAAACACTTTTTCTTTTTAAAGTATGTTAATTGCACTCCTAACACAGTAATGTCTCGGGTATTCTTTGCTCGCCCAAAATGTCGTTTCATAAATTTCTCAAAATTATCGTGTCAAGGGAGAGGAGAAGTGTATGGTCACGCGACGTGCTGACAACTCTTCAAGATATCTCTTCCATCTTCAACGTCGCGCTCGGCGCTTCCTTCCGCGACTCTACCGACTCGAGATTTCTTATTGAGACACAGCGGCAACAGCACAGACTTCCAAATATCTGCACCTTGACTGTGGTGAGCAGTCGTTGCAATAAGTCGCTGCCACCGTGGAGACTCCATCACTATCAACGTCACTCTTGCATTACGACAGGCTACAATTCAGTCACCATTCAAATCATCAGCATTGTTCATCAGTAGTGTCCACTACTAATCACCAATCATGTCCCCTACTCATCACCAATAGTGTTCCGTACTCATCTCCAGTCATGTCCCCAACTCATCACCAAACGTGTCCTCTAATCTTCATTTTTCTTTCATTTTTTCTCTCTATTACCGTCACCAGTCGCATACCCCGCTAGTTCCTAATCACCAATCGCATCCAACACTAGTACCCAATCTCCAATCGCGTTGTTAACGAGGTCCTATCACAGCCTAAATGCGGAGCATCCTCGTCCCCAATGAGTACCATTATTTGTCACTCACATTCCATGTACTCACAGGCCATCGCTTCAACATTATCATGCTCTCCCACCTCGTCCACTCCGTCCTTGCTGTTTCAATGCGCGCAGACTCGACAGGCTCCGATAAGCCGTAATGAAGTAAATTACAGATACGGCAGCGGGGATATGCAAATGAGAAGAAATAGAATAACACCCCAGGCGCGCGCCCGGTTGCCCACCTGTCGGGAGGAGGGTCAAGCAGAGTCGATGGAGGCAGCATGGAGGTGGATGACCATTCGCACACGCGACTGCCCACTGGCCCCGCCACCCTACTGCCTCCGCTAGCAGCTCAGTCCTCACTTCTTCAGACATGGAAATAGATCTATTTGTTGCGAAGGGCTATAAGCAGTCGCTTCACGCGATCCGAGTAGATTCATTCACGGTGCAGGGGAGTTCAGTATTTATCTGGACATGACGTCGCTTCTACTCTTTGAATATTCGTATTTGTCCAAAGAAATGTTAACAGAACCGTTTCACGTAATATTTACTAGAGAGTAAGGGAAATTTAGGTGCTGTGATTCGTCAAAGATAATAGGAAAGTAAGTTTTATAAAGTTTCAGACTTATAAAACTAATATTAGATCGTACGGGAGTAAGATAGATGTCGCCAAAATCATTTGTATTATGAATGATGATTTTAAAAAATCTTCAAAGCTCAAATTTGCCAGTTTACGGACTGTAATATGTTCAAGGGAGGATTTTCATCTTGATTACGATTTTCTCTTGAGAAAACAACAGAAAAAATCTAAAACTTCAGTTACATCTTTCCATTTCTAACATATATGGAAAAAGAAAATTGACAAAAATTTCGTATACATTAAATTTTATTTGGGATACTAATGAATATATTGATATTCTCTCAACGGTTCAAGTAACATTTGTTAATTCCATTCTCAATCATGCTATCTCATAAGTTAGTTATATTCTTAAACCTGCTGCACTACTTTGTTACTCAATCTGCTGTTTAATATGTGATACTTTAATAAACACTAAGTAAATAAGATTAATTGAAGTGGCTACAGAACGAATTTGAAGTTTTTCAAAATTTCCCCGTTTAGACATGCTTTTGCTTCATTTCTAATTTCAATTATAAATTAATCGTATTACAGGACGTTATGTTTTAAAAATTCTACTAATCCAAATTACATCTCACTCAATGACATTGCGATTAACCAAATTAATTAAACGTTTGTATATTCAAACACACCTCTTCTAATAGGTAACTCGTTTCCTTGCATATGTTCAGGAATTCATTCCAAACGTGCTACCTGATGTACCTCATCTTCGATATGTAAATATTATTTTAAGCTAAATGTAATACCATGCAACTAAATGTTAATATGCCAAAACGTCAGAAACTAACCGTTGTAGAAGGTTCCCTAACGATCGCGATCAAACATGGCCACCACCACCACAAGAGCAGGCAAGCGGGACAGGTCGCAGAGGAAGAGCGCCCCAGCACGCCACCAGGCGATTCAGAAGCGAAAGCTATAGAAGCAGGACGGGCAGATCAATTTTGTTAATTTTCCAACCTCCCCGAAACGACCACTGATACCTATCAAATATTAGTTGATCACCTTCAGGCTTGAAATTACAAGTGATGACGTCACCGAATTGGTTCGACCAATATTCGTCGTTCCCCTGCAGCAGTTTTCCCATTCCCTTCCCCCACCAGTTTGCAATGTCCACACAATTCCCACACAAGCGTTTGAGCTTCCTCACTCCCTCCACCCACCTCATCATCCACCCCGCCAGTCCACTCCTCGTGCAAGGCCTACCTAAGCTTATTGCGGCCTCGAAATTGCATGACGTCAAAAGGGTGCTGTATTGCCAATAATAGTGGCGCATTAAGCATTAATTCTGGGCAGCCCTCGCTCGCTGCTGGAGCCAACCACGACGGCGCGTCGCGGCGTGGCGCGCGTAGTGCTGTAGTTTGTGGCCACTCCGACTTATAGAGCAAACGCGGCGAGGCTTTCAACTGCTCATTGATTGGAGAAGGTCCTTTGCACATACACGAAGTCTCTTGTGGTTTGTCGATTTGTTCCAGCGCAGTAAGCGTTGCTCGGCATGAATGTAAACATAACGAAAATGCCTCTGAGTGTTCGTTTAATAGAATTAAATTTGATGGGTGGTTTATTGAAAGTGATGTTATTCATTGAGAGCAGACGTACCATTCATTAACGATTCCATTTATTTTTAATCGATATATCGTAGAAAAAGGTGCAAAGAATTAAGTTGTTAGAAATATTTCTATCAACATTTTAGTATTAAGAAATATGTACATTCAGAATCTTCCAGGGTTTGAAAAAAAATTATCTAATTTGGTAAAAACTCCCTACTTCAAATTTTTTAAACACTGTCACGGAGAGACATGACATTCCCCGTCCCTCCGCAAGTAACTCCATATACATTAATTAGTTTTTATAATAATATATTGACGGCTTTCATAATTCAACTGAAACTTTCCTTCGGAAATTAAGAAACAGCCGGTCAATAGCGGCAGATAAGAAGCAACCGGTAGCGGCGTCTTTTGGGACAAAAGCTTGTTTTTCAACCCAATGAGTCAAGACGGGATGACACACATCNCATAATTCAATCGAAACTTTCCATTCCAAGCTTTCCTTCGGAAATTAAGAAACAGCCGGTCAATAGCGGCAGATAAGAAGCATCCGGTAGCGGCGTCTTTTGGGAAAAAGCTTGTTTTTCAACCCAATGAGTCAAGACGGGATGACACACATCCCTTGCCGCTAGCGTCACGCTACCCTTTCCACAACCACAGCTGCGCCGGGCGCAAATCTTCCCTCTCCATAGACCTTCCCCCGCCATAGCAACCCCTCTGACATATTCTTATGGTTATGAACTACTCCCATCCAAAAAGAAGGCGTAGTTTACGCCTACGCCGTACACACCCATCCCCGCTGCACCCGCGCGACCCGATTTAAGGCGATGCTCACTCGCCACTCGGGGCATTTGAGTTAAGAATTGGAGAATTAGAACGTGAATAGCAGCGTAGCGGTACGCACTGATCGAGAGGGTCCAGAACGGTCGAGATCGACTCCGAGGCAGCTAAGACCACCACCGTGGCCCAACAAGATGGCACCACGGCCCGCACTAGCGACATTTCTGACCGTATGAGACCATGAGACACTTTCACGGACCTCGCTGCTGCATTAAGGCTCCAGCTTCCATAAGCCCTTCAGGCTAGTATTTCAGAAGCAATGAGTATTCTCCCGCTTCAGAGAATTAACATAACTTGTTAATCACTCGCCCATGCGGGCATTGCAATAGTTGTTTAACTATGAGCTCCTTCGAGCTACTTACAAATTCACTTATTAAACCTTTTTATATTTCATACATGTTTTATTAAACCGAGCACCAAGACCATGGATATGGGATGTATATCCAGATCTCTCTACCAAGCGAGTCACTTTAAGTACTACTTCTGAGGTTTGCCCCTACGCTACCCGTGTGGGAGACCGAGACGCCACTGGCGTACGGCTCACCCATACGTGACAACACTTTACTGAATAAAATGAAATAGAATTTGTAGTACAAGAAAAGAATATTCATGCTGCTCTTCATCAAACGATACTTCTCCTCAACTCCAAGAAACCAACAACTATATTCTCTTTGTAAAGTAAACTATATGTGCTAACGGCGCGTAAAAAGTATTTTCAAAGCACTCACACAATGCCATTCAATTTTTACTGAAATTTAATTGTAATTAAAATTCCAGCAGAACGTAAATATACGAATATGAACTCCGCATTCCTAATAATTTTTAAAGGTCAATAAATACCCAAACCGAAATTTTGCATGAATCGGCAAGCGAAGTTATTTCAGCAATGTTAACAACTGACGGACCCCAAACCAAGCGGCCCTGCACTCCGATGCAAAGCGGAAAGAATCCTCGCCGGGCTGGCATTCCGAAGAGAAGCAATCTCCCGCAGTAATTCCATAACACATTCTAATAACTCGTTCGAAAAGTTCCTTCCTGCAATTCCCGGTCATATAAACAAACGAGCAGAACACGAGGTTTGAAAATAAAAAGCTAACTCGTTCTCGCTCCACTTTTTTGCATTTTCCCTACGAGAATTTGCGCAACGTTGGTAGCGAAGTGGTGGTGGATGTGGAATCGGGGAGTAGCAGTGCAGTGCGCCCGCCGTAGGTCCCGTGGGAGCGCCACTGTTTGAGAAGCAAATCTGCCGGGGCAGTCAAAACAACGACGACCGCTCCAGGGATTGGGAACCCCCGCAGGCCTTATAGGCGTCACATAAGCTGAATGCGTGCGACACGGTCTACGATGATGAGTTTCAGGAGAAATTAGGTCAGTATATACAGCGGTGGAAAGACTGAAGTTATACTGAAGTGGGTGAAGAAAATCATTTTTTTCATACAGTAAAAGTCGAAATTATGATGATGTTTTAGTCTTGTGTGGAAAGAGAAAGTGCGTTTTGAGGCAGAAGTATACCGGGGAATGAAAAGCGTTTTGAGGCATAAGTATACTGGGAAATGAAAATTAATTCGTTAAATATGGGTTTCGAGAGTAATAATGGTTCTTGTCTAAAAAGTTACATTAACAAGAGTAAGTTTAGCACAAAAATTTGTCTTAATGCCTTTATATTGACGAATAAACTGCAAAATAGTGAATAAATACTAGTCTCTCCTAAAATTACATAAAATATTTACATTATACAATAAAATATTGAAGTAAAACGAAGATGCGGATTAGTTAAGTGTGTACAGATCACCTACATAATTGAAACAAATTTTATTGGAAACCTATTTTCTTTGACCATGTATAAATCGTTTGGATTTAGTAAACAGAGCAATTTATTTAGTATATATTTTACTTATTTTGATTCACAGTTTACATACGCTAGATTTTCGATGTATTATCAATAGTTTTATCTTTTACAGTTTTTATTTATAAATATAATTAGTATGTACACAGCAGTTCGACAAGATACATTACAATCAATAACAGACATTCTACATATGTGCATTTAATTAATAACTCAGATCTATCAATTTGTGAGCGTGGATGTGATCTGCAATAATTTAGAAGTTTTACATTCGGTATTCGGATACATAACTCTGAAAGAGATTACTTCATACAAAATATCAAGCAGAAGCTATGTACACACTTTTATTGTTTATTAATGATATAATTATTTCGATGCTTGATAGCGCGGAAACTGCATTGTGGCAGTGTTCCACAGTCGACTTACGGAAGTTTCGAAAAAAAGGGTGCGGAAAGTGGCGGAAGGGGGGATCGAGCGGAGGGAATCAGTTTATGATAAATGGCGGAAAATGGCGGAGGACACGTAAGCACTCCGAGAAAAACCTACCGTACACACGCTTATCGAACACGACAAATTCTGAAGTAACTAAGATTAATTTCCGAAACACTATTACATATTTTCCATTTTACGAATTACAAATATCCGCGAGATAAGAATTCGATAATTTTCCATGACTATTTACTGCCATGTGTATGCAAAAAATGTAAATTGAAATTTGACGTTATATTTAGAACCTTGGGTGAGTGTTAATCCAATTACCTGTATTGATATCATTTAACCAGTACTCAATTCATAAATATTGCTGCCCTGATCAAGGAAGAAAATAAAAATGACTAATAATGTTTGTGAACAATTTCAATTAACTTCGTCGAAGTACAAGAATTAATATATATTATCATAAAAATGTATATTGTGTAGCGTGTGGATTATCCACGAGCATTAATGTATCCAAAGACCGAAATGTAAATATGTACAGCGCAGTTAGGAGACATGTTGAGCAACTACTTCACTTCTAAATAGTAACTTTTCATCAATATCCCTTTTATACAAGTCGTTATCTACCAGTTCCTATAAATGAAATACAGTATGATCACAAAGATTCATTTCTGAATAGAGATGGAATCGTATAATCGTAAATGTTAACAATTTCCTAGGCTTTGTATCATTTAATTTATAATTAAATTTTGATAGTAATTGTGGCCAAACTGCCATCCGGATGGGCTCTATCCGGGTGGGAACTTGGATCAAGTCGGTAGAATTGTAGAAGTTGATAATCTGGTTACCTTTGTCTTTAATCTGAATTTCCCGCGCTACGTTACTCATGTCTCGATCAAGACCAAGATAATTCTGGCGCTTATTTACCTAATTTAAAGAATGATTGTTGTTCCAATTCACATTATTGCATTAATTATTAAATTTATTTTTCTTAATAACAAAATGTCCATTGTGTATGCCGAAGTATGCTCTTACGATACACTGGGACCACACTGGGCTTGTTCGAATGACAGAGAAATCATGGCACAGCTGCCTTTTCTTTTCGAAACAGTTTTCAATCAGTAAGTACAGTATGAAAGCGAGCAGTTGAAATATGTACAGTTTAGGGTATGGTATGTTGAAAAGTGTTGCATTCCGTATACAATTCTTATGCGTTAGCTAGGCCGAAGGCAAATCTTTTTGAAAGTATTTCTGGTTATTATTTTCTCAACGTCCATGGGCTAATATTATTTAGAACACTATTAAATTGTAACAGATAATTCAGGATGGTAACAGATTTAGATTAGACATGCTAGTATCACAGAGATACCATTTCTCGTTTATTTGTAAACGGGTATAACGGTAAAATGAACAATCAGTCTTACAAAGAGAAAAAATATCAGGAACCTATTATCATACAATTATTCAAAAATCAAATAAATAAAATGACACAAGAATACAATTATAAGAATCTCAATCGTGCGTTGTTCAGGTGTTTTTGCTACACACTGTACATCTGTCGTTAATTTTGTGAGTCTGAGCCAGTCAGAGAGAGCTGTCCGATCCCGGACACCCGTGGCACTTTAACCGCCAAAGTGAGCCGTATTCGTACACTGCTGCTGTGGGCACAAGTAGAGGAACCAGCGTGTGTGACTGAGTAGTTGAAAGGTGCGGAATAAAGTAGAGCACTCGTCGAAGGAAATGTGGACCCGATACAGAACAACGAATATTAATAATTGGTTTCATTAATGATAGAAATCAAAGAGTATATTTTTTAATAATGAGGAAATTTGGAAGTTATGATAATTTAATCAATACAAAGTATATCCAAATCTCACATTTTGACAAAACATTTTAATTTGCTTACGACTGAAAATATATAAATGCGTGTGTGCCTCATGCTTCACTTAAAATATACGTTAAAATGCTTGAACTTTTACTATTAAATGGAAGTTTTTGTAATTATCTAAAACATATTTTCCTTATTTCATATTTAGTCTAGCTACGCATAATTAATTTACATCGGTTTCTAGAAGTTATTGTCAAAAAAATAGGAGTGTTATCATAGAAAAATATGTATCCTATGGCGCATTATATACATTCACAAAATTGTCTCCATAGCAAAAACTTTTGTCTCATTTGGAAGATAGGAAAATTCCAAGACAAAGCAGAAAATTCCCCTATTGATACACAGAATGCCAACAAGAACTAATAGCATATTCATCAATTATATTCTTTAAGTGTCTTTGATAAACTGTCAGAAGAACAAATGCTACTTCCGAATTCCATTAACCTGTTCTCTAATGAAGGAATTGAGACAAAACACAAATATTTGTATTAAAGAGAAGCATGATTTATGAATAACTTTTTAGAGTGAGATGTTAGTGCCCCAGTGATCAGATGCGTCCCATGGCACCGTCGACCGGGGCCGAATTTCACTGAGGCGGTCAGCGAACCTCGGAGGGCGGCGCGGAGCGGCCCCGAGTCGGCCGCCGCCAGGGACCGGCCCGTTGCCTCCAACAGCACCTCATTGTCTTGGCCGCGACGCGGTGGTGCTGTTTCATCGCTAACTAAACACGGCCGGCCTTTTAATTAAGATTCATGAGACAACGAACAAAGAGCGAGCGGATTAAACGTTCGCTCTGTCGTAGAAAATGCATGACTCGCTGGTTAACCACTGGGAGTGTTAGAGATACGCGGTAGTGGCGAACGAGTTGCGCCGAGCGGGTAGGTTCGGATGGAAGGGTGTGAAGTGCAGTAGTATCTCATTCAGACACTAGGTTCGTGATGCAGAGTAAAGAAGTTCAATACTCTCCCTCCTCCAAGGATATTATTACAGATTTCTTACTCTACCCTCCCGAGAGCAATGTGGTAGTTAATGGCTTTGCACTTACACCAACTCCCTCGACGGCTGCTTTGCATCAAAAGTATTGAAAAGGAGAGCGAAAGTGGACGATGAATTAAAACTTCAAATATCAATGTCATGTTTGGAATGTAAATCCGTAGCATTTGGGATACAGACTTCCACCATTACGCATTTCGACTTAGAAACTATTTCCCACATTCGGTGCCGTTATTAAAGAATTGCTGAAAACACTCATAAACTTTTATTCGTTGATAAGAAGATAATTTTCTAGCATACAATATATTAGATAAAATAATTTTACTTACACATAGAATCCTATTCAAGAACTTATTAAATAATGTCAATAAAATACTACTCAAATATTCTTTTTTATTCAAAATGTTTTAGCAAATGTACATCCCAGACAAGAAATTGACATTATCCCACAGTAGAGGGTAATATTGACATCCTGTTGAGCTGGATATTGTGTGTAATCTCTGGATAGTACAAATGAGACAACAAGATATGTTCTAGATTATATGATGCATTTTGCTTTGATTATTATATTACTATTGCTTTTTGTTATTATTATTGGAGATTATAAGGTTCGCCAACAACAAGGTCCTCTAATATCTAAAATTTAAGACGTTTGAAAAGGTCAGACAACAGTTGTTTAATACTTCAAATTTAAAAAATGCAAAATTCTGAACTATTTATTTTTTAACAAAGGAAAATGAAGTATAAAAGTATGAAGAAAAGGAAAAATAAAGAAGGATATAAATTTAAACCCTCCCGTGAAGGAGCCCCGATCCATTTATGAATTTCATTGCCGGAATTGTCGGTGAATCTGCAACCACAACGGATATTAATCCGTATTCTGGTGTATTTTCTGTACATGTGGATTCTCCTATATATTCTAGACAAGTGCTGGTACAGTACCTTACACTCTTCAATAACTCCTTCTCACCACCACTCCTCAAAATATCATCCATCTCTTCATTAATTGACTGGAAGGAGTTACCGCCAAGAACCAAAAAATACTTGAATGGTGCTGAGATGGTACCCATCATCCTCGTGGTAATAAAGAATTTCAATTTAGTACTCAACTTCAGACTGAATAACATGTCATACATAAAGCATACTATAAATGAAAAACACACCCAACATCCCTATTGGGGCATATCTAAGTTTCGTATTCACAATTTATAGCTAGAAAGTGTACACCTCAAACCATTATACATTATAATTCTAAGAACCCTGAAATCAATTTGTATGTGTTTAATGTCTAAACTTGTTTGAAATTTATAAAAATTAAAAAACACATGATCACAAGTACATTTAACAATTGATTTAATGGATAAAAAATCTACCTGAGTTCCCACTCGATGTCACATAGTAATTAATAATGAAGAAAACTTTTAACTAGAGAATAAAGTCACGAGTGGCAAGTACGACATTTTACTTCAATACAAATATGCCCATATGAAAGAAACGTACATTTTCAACAATTTTATTGGATGATACAAGGTTGTCCGTACCATATGTGTGAGTAGGATTACAGAAGGATTACACAATCATTAGTATCTTTGAAGTTCTGTTCATAATTGTTTATCAAAATATTAATAATACATAGTTAAGTTTTTGTTTCAAAATGAATGGAACATATTCAATGAAAATGAATTTCTATCGGATCTCTTGCATTCCGTGGTATTAACTGCTTGTTTGGCTTAAAAATCCACAAACCAAGTCGAGCGCACAATGAACCCATTATTGTTTGAGCTATTTTAAATTCCTTCCCTTCAGTGTGCGGAGTTACGCTACAATACCAAACAATGTTCTATTCTTTGGTACTATAAGAAAATTTAACTGGTACAGTACTGCTACCTTCAAAAGCTGGAACCACAGATTGAACATCAATTATCAGGTCACGAATTACATCTGCTTTTTCCGCGCTTTGCTAAGCTGAATCTCTGGATTCGTATTCCCTGCAGTACGGGTGTAGGTGAGGAGGAAGGGGTGGTGGCGGCTTTCGGAAGCTCTCCGGGATACCTCCTCTGTAACTCCCCGGGATCCCTCCCACACCAATCCCCAACCCATTGCATCCGCCGAACACTCCCCGACTTTGCGCAGAAGTGCATTAAGCGCTATTAATAATAGACGCAGACTAATAAATGGACGGACATAGGAACAAAACGCGACCCCTGCCACATACGATGACGCAACGCAACGAACAATCGCAAATGACCGCAGAGTAATGCATCCGATCGCTAAATATCAGCGAATGCTAGTGCTTGCCTCGCGAATACATTCGGTCGTAGACAAAACCACATCACGGATTCAGTTTCTCCTTTCCAATCTCCCACACTCCATTCCCCACTGCACGTGTACACACACAACACGTACTTCCATTAGACACCCCTCCCCTTCTCACAAAACTGAGTCACCGCTCCTAAATAACAGAAAAGATAGACAAAAGGGAAGTGGATCTACGGGAAGGCTGAATAGCTAAATAGACAAGTAGCGCTCGAGTCGACGTCCCGAACGGCACAAATCATTTTAATATCGAGACACAAAGATATTAACACGCTCGACTGGCGCTGAATACCCAGCAGACAGTTGCGAAACACAATGCGTTTTCACAGAGCCACTGAGCACGGATAACAAAATGCGCAGGCAGTTCTGGTGCCGCTGCAGCAGCAGAGGCGGAAGCTACACAGTGTGATGAACTAGGAAGTTCAATGGACAAAAGGAAATGCAGATCAAACTGAATGTCTTCCTTTCAATTATTGAAGTTTCATTTAATTATGTTGTTGAAATGAAAAGGAAAGTATGTATCTGTTCTTTTAACAATTATTTCGATGTATATACATTTGTTCCGTTTTCGGTGATTAACTAATTAAAAAATATATTTAATTTTGCGAAAATACCAGTTATTTTCAGGAAAAAATGTTATTTACGGGATTTGGAAAATGAAACGTACATAATATCACTTTGAGTTGAGAGTTAACAATAGTTATTTGCAATAATGAGAGAGAAATTATATGTATAATCTAAACCTTGAAAATGTTTTCGGTAATCCAGAATTATAAGTAACAGTATCCACAAAAATTATTTTTTTAAATACGAAGTAATAACACATGTTGATGTACATGTGGTATTTTAATCACCCTGCAAGTGCTTAACCGTTGACTATGAAAAAACTGTGAACTCTTTATTATTTTCTAAAGCAACAATCGTTGACGAGCCCTAAAACCCTACCAACATATTAAAGCAACAACTGTATTCGTTTGTAAACGAACGTGTTCTTACAACATGTCATTTCAGCCCCTTTAAAAGCTTATCTTTTTCGAAAATTTGATAGAAAATACTTTTCATATACATTTTTATGGGATGGGGTTTTGATAAACTGAGCATTTTTTATGGATGAATAAATGTAAATGATTATTTCTAAAGCGAGAGTAAACTGACAATTTACAATTCAAATAACATAATACTAGCGTGGTACGGTTGAATCATTTTCAATCTTTAAAAAACACATTGGGATTAATATTTGACAAAGGTACAGGGTAGAAAATATATATATTTCTTTAACACAAAGACGCAAAGAATACATTTTATAATGTTATATTTTCTACCTTGTATGTGCGTGTGTGTGTGTACGCGCGCGCCCGCGAAGATTCCTCACATAGTGTAACTATTGTACAATATATGGCGCGCGTGTCGATTCAATAAATGAATATATTTCATATAGTTTAATTGAATCAATTAAATACTGTGCGTGTATTTTTTTAGGTTTTCTTCGTGGTATTTAGTTTTTGAAATGACTAAAAGTGAAAATTTAATGTCATGAAAGTGAAGAAACATAGCGAAGACATGAATTTAGAGTATTATGTAAGAACCTTGGATAACCCTGAGCAAAATTGATTTTTTTAAATCCAGATCTGTTGATAGGTGTTTTAATACCAGTATGTCCAACAATGATTGTTTTACGTTTCTTTTTAAATTCCGGGCAACGCCAGGTAGTTCTGCTAGTATCATATACTCGTACATGAATACTATAATGTACGCTTCTTTCGATTATAGCTTTTAAAATATACCTTACAGGCCATTTAAGCAATGTACTACACACAATTTAACATATGAATGAAATAATCACCTGTGAGAAAATAATCAATTTTCGAAAATAAATTGCTTTCCGAATCTTTGAAAATATGAACTTTTTAAACTATGAAAATTCTGCTATTTTTAAAAATATTTTTCTCGTCGACACAGGACTTAAAATGGAGAAAATTTAGTTCACGGTTTCCGACTAGTCTGCCATAGTTATCTACGTCATGGGCATACACGATATTGGCAGACCATGTTGCTCACTAAAATAAGTCAAACATTTTTTCCAGCTTACAGAACTTTTTTCACAAATAATTGCTTTATAACAAATTAGATTGTCGTCAAATTAGAACTACGTTTCATCAGTATACAAAGTATAGTGAATACGGACAAAAATAATAATTAGACTTTTCAATGCATTAACTAGAATTATCTGGCAGAACTATCCTAGACATTCTGAAGACTTTGCATCATCAATACTATATCATTCGCTGGAAATGACGTCGTATGTGACTAAAAATCAATTCGCCTAATTAATCGGTTGGGAACTAAAACTGCATGGACATGCAAAGAGAGTGGGATGCGTTCATTTGTCTTATTTTATCTAGAAAACATTCGGAGAAGATTTATTCTAGAGGAGTCTTTTTCATCCCTGAAACACTAGCCTTTATGGCTTTCATCGAAAACGACGATAATGAACAAAATCCCGACTTGCAATTATTGTATTAGATTTTTTCTTTGATATACGTTAATATTTTCAACACAATAAGCAAGAGGCAACTTCTTAGCTCGAAAGAAATGAACAATTTAAATAACTGATGTTCAATGTGTGGTTTTTCATTCTCTGTCAGTGTTATTATAATTGCGACCGCACATGAAATTTTCTAATGTGGGGCGACCCGTGGCGTAGTGCCTAACGCGCTCTGGGGATGCCGGTTCAAACCCGGTCCGATCCAAGTAGAATCCGAGGTGGTGGACGGAGCGGTGTTCGCTGCAGGTTTTCTCGGGGTTCTCTCGTTTCCCCTGCCTATCATTCCACCACAACATTCACTCATCATCATCTCACCGCCATAATCATTCATCACCCTTCCCGCGGAGGTGCGACAGGAAGGGCATCCGGCACCATAGTACTCCCCAGTCAAATCAGTACCTCCCTATCATCTACCATATCCATCTAGCGGACCCTGCACTTTGCGGGTCAAACGCTCAGAAAGAAGAAGAAATGAAATTTTCTAATGTATGAGTCATGTTACTTATCGACACTCCTCAGTCAACCGAATGATCGTTTCAACGCTGAATGCTATCCATTCTGAGACCATTCCTTAAAGCGCGTTGCCAGAGCTCGATGATTGGATTGTTCCCCACACTTTTCATCTGTATTTCTAGTTAACACTATTATTTGTTCTTAAAAAGCTTGTTTGGCTAAATTCAGAAACTACTCGTTTTGCATATGATTTTTTAAATTTTTTTTCATTTTAGAATGACGAGTCGTGAGGTAGATGAAGCACGACGCCAGAAATAGCGAGACGTGAGGCATGGAGAGGCTTGAGGTATGACGAGACGCGTGGAGTTTTGTACCAAAAGTAACAAAATATAAAACAACAATTAGCAAAATTACTTAAATATGCCAAAATTACAGAACGCAAAAATAATTGTCAATTCCTCCGTTTTTCTAACCTTTAACTTCTAACCACTGAAAAAATTATATTTTTATTATCTATTTGATTAATAGTGAAGTCAAATATTAATTTACAGTATCAACGGAAAGTAAACATTGAAAAAATCCCCCGATGTCTTGCCAAGATCTTAAATCGGAATATTTTAAAAACCTTTCTTACACGTTCAATATGTCAGAGGTTTTATGACACACAAGCATCGTTAATTTTTGAATTTGGCAATCCTTCAATATTAAACTACAAACCTGTTTTATTGACTAAATTGAAAATACTTTTTGACTATGTAAGAATCTAGTTCATCTTCTTTTAAATTTTCTTGTATTAGAAAACTCAAAATAAATATTAGAGAGTTTTTGAATAGTGTACCTGCGAGCTACTGTACACGTTACCCACGTTACTTTCTTTTGCGTATACTTAGGAGTTAGTGGCACACCAATGAACGTTACAACACCTCTGTTTGCGTATAATTTTAGTGGAACTCTAGTGACAGAGGTCATGGAGGATTCTGGTCTGGATTTGAGATTATGTTGATATCTGAGAGGGTATGCGAAAGATTTGTTTTGTTGTCTGAGCTGTATGAGCACGCGCCAGTGTACTCACAGTTCAGTTTACTTGTATACGCTCTCATAGAAGTAGTTTTTTGGGGTTTACAATTTTTAAATTGAGTCGAAAGTACGTTATGCAAAAAGAATCTGTTACTCCATGTGCTTTCCATGTGCGTTACGCGGTTAGTCTCATCAACCTAATGTATACACTAGGAAGCGTGTCTGTTATGCAAAAACTTTATTATTAAAGATAGAGATACGGTACCGAAAGATATGCAGGTCTCTTAATTTATGTACCTTGGATAAACTATTCAATCCAAGAAGCAGAACACAATCACCAACAAGGAAAGAATATTCAAAGTACAAATGGCTTACGAATTCACGTGAAACTTGTACAACAAAAGAGGAATTTCTCGCATTTGACACAACAACATTGTAGTTTTACCAGAGAACCCTCTATTCGCAAGAAATCACAGTCATCACATGAATATCCCAAATTCACGACATTGGAAAGCGAACGAAAAATCCTACGACAGTTTTCAGAGACGGAATTTGAATAAAGCAACCAACATCTCAGGTAAAAATGGCCATTGAGTGGCCATCAGTTATCTCCAAACGACCATTAGTGGTCATTCAATCCAAGTGGTCACCTATGGCCGTTTGGCTTTGCAATTTTTTACCAGCGAATGGAACAGAAACACAGACTCCATTAGGAAAAGACGTATGACATTGTATGGACATCTATACAGAATGAAGAGTCTTACCAAATAATTTTCAAAAATAATCAGTTAGAGCAAACTGAAGTTCAACTAGAGGAACGAAACATAAGAGAAACTTGAATGATTCTTCAAATTTCCAGCGAGTAAATTGAGGGCACAAAATCTTTCAAAAGAAAAAATCTGAGATCAAAAAACTGAATTTATCGGCTTGAGACAAACGAATTTCTATTAAATTAGATATTTTCCATACTTTAATGGAGAACACATATAGAGTAGGGACTTTTGAACAGTAAAATGTCACTCCATCCTATTGTATGGGGAAATGAGTTTTGGTATGAGGCAAAGGCATTGTCGACAACGAAGGCTGTGCAGCGAGAAGCGCTAGGAAAAAGAGACAGCGGTGGAAAGGTTTCCGTGACAAAAGGGAAAGAAAGGTAAGATAAGGTTGAACTTTGAAGGAAAGATGTATAGACAGCTGAAGAAAATAAAAACAGATTGAAGTGCAGCAAAAGAAGCGGAAACAATTGTCACCTGGGTGTAAATGTGAGATAAATGGTGAAGAAATATGGGAATTGTTCCAGAAATTTCTTCAGAGTCTTCTGAGCTGACGAAGGCAAGAGCTTTTCTGGAATATTTCATAGTATATTAAATTTAGTTTGTTTTAAATTCAATGTGCTCTAATTTCCATTTTCTCTAAAATCTGTACTACAAGAAGACTATCGTGTCGTTTCGTTTCCAGGATATCCATTTCATAGAATATGAATATATTTCCCAGAATTAGTTTAACGATTTTGATGGAATTCACGTAATCGAGATTTTTTTAGGATGAAAAGCGATTTCTCGTGGTCTCATTTCCGAGTAGGATCGTTTCAGTACTTCCTTTTTTCAATTTAATTAAATCTCATTTTATTTTATCCATCTTACAGGTCTCAATTATTCTGTCTCAATTAATTTAACCCCGTCTTCAACAACGATATTCCGGGTAAAAAATTGTTATGTATTTCTTGTTTTCCTTTTCTCTGCCATTCTTCTCTTAGTCCTTTTACCAGTTGCATCTTACTGCATCCTTTTACCAGTTGAATCACCCGCTTGTCTCACACATATCACGTAAGATTCCCATCTGCTACACTCACTGTTCAAATGACAGTATACATAAACCTATTTATCCTTTATTAATTAGGTTTTCTTTCCGAAATTAATTGTTTATATCTTCCTCAGCTCTCCTAAAAACTTCTCTCTATCTCCTGCCCGTACAGTGTACAATCCCACAGTGGTTGGTCTTCTGTCTTCTCTCCATGTCCTCAAAAACACAATTCATTCTTTTATTTTCCGATTCGACATAAATATGTGTTGAAATTGGCGTGTACATTCCCTATTCTTGTCAAGGCACCTTACATCTCTTATACATTAGTACTTTATTTAAAAATATAAAATAAGTATAGTATAGATATATGGTGAGGGGAGTCGAGAGGCTTGCCTGTCCGAGCAGGTGTCCCATCGAAGACTGCGTTGCTGTTAGGTATGAGGATTGAATTGTTTCAGCTAGAAGAAGTAAGTTTTTCTTGTTTCATTTAATCTGTTGATATTAAATATATAGTCTTCAGTGTAACTAGTGTCAGCTAAAGATGGACTGTTTTTTAATCAATGGCGAGGCAAGTACCGTGGAAAGTTGTTATGGATACGGTTCTAACGTTAAAGTAATATTGTTTGACTTTCTTATATGCCAAGAAAACGTGTAAGGAAGGTATCTAAAGAAAGACAAGTCACAGTACAATCTCCTTTGTTCAAACAAAGGAAAAAATCTGGAGTGTGTCCCACTTAACTTTCCAATTACAATTCATACAAAAAAATACTCATAGTACTAAACACTCTACACAACACTAAAAATGTAAGAAAGAAGAAAAATACAGCAAAAAAAATATCACTAATACATAAATGCGTAACAAAAAAATGTGTCTGTGTGTTTGCTACTTGATCACGACTAAACCACTGGTCCAATCGTGATGAAATTTGGCAAGGAGATAGTTTAGATGTCTAGAATGAACATAGGCTACCTTTAAGTTTTTTTAATGAATAATACGAAATATAGAAATTGTCTTTGACGATAAATATCAATAAATTCTGGAGAAAGAGAGTTATATTCGCTTACTGATAGAGATAGGTGACAACTATGAATGGTGATATTGTTTACCTCAAAGAGAGCTACAAAAGAGTCTGTGACAGCATATGTCTCCAAATATTAATATAAATTATCCATAGAACGTTACTAAAAATAGAAATGTTAAAATACTTCAATTTAAGGGAGTAATTTAGCAAGTAAAAATAAATTATAATAAAATTTAATGGATTGTTTGTTTTGTAAATTTATCAAAGATAGAAAACGTCTTTAAATTGTAAAATTTCGACAAATAGTTTAGATTTTACGAGAATTGTAATGAAATGGTGCAGTCGCCTCATGCCCCGGATGCGAAAATTGGACTGACGCGGCTCCCACGAGATGGAGTAAACTGTTAAGTTTTGTATTATTATTAATTAGTAAGATTGATATGTTGTACATAAGATTTTAAAAACAAAGTAAGTAAAAGTATGTTCGTCTTACTACATAGATAGATATTATTTTTCCTGAGTAAAACTGTATTAGTCGAAAAAAAACGGGCAACTCTGGATAATCAGTCAGTGTATTATAATTATTAAACAATGTGAAAGATTTAAAAGATCAATTGGTTACAAAATGTTTATCATCACATTACATGGTACGCTACTTAACATCTTAAATACACATTCAAATATAGATTGCATGAATTATTTCCCACATTAAACTCTTTGCAATGGACTTATAGGCTGATTTTAAAAAAGTGCCTCAGATGCGTAATAAATTTTTGCTCTATCTCGAAAATAAAGCGACGTACAGAAATCTGTTGGTAGAATTAACTAACCAATCAAAATGATTTTGTGAATTTTTTCAAAAATTTTTATTTTAAGAAACCGGAAGTGGAGCGCGGTGTGTAAATGAAGTCGGTATGTGCTGCCTAGGTAGCAGGTAGGGACCCTCTTCGGAGGCAGCCCTGCCCAGGGAGTGGTGCCTCTGCCTATGTGAGTCCCAAAGCACACTGGCCCGGTGTGTAACATCTGGAAAGCGTCCCAGCTCAGGGTTACGAGTGAAGACTTCAACGGAATCTACAGCGGAGAAGATGGACTTTGGAACGGTGTAGATTGTGGAGGAGGCAGCACAGTATTCAGAGAATAGTATGTGTACAACCGAACATTCACCGGGATAAGTGATTCAACTCTTTTTGGCCAACAGCTTTGGGTGGATGAGCCAACAAGAGAAGGGCACTCTTTTCACCTGGAGTTGAGAAATTGGCCCCGAAGGCGGATGATCTGCAGAATGTGGTCAACGGCATAAGGATGAGGAAGCACTTTGGACATTCACCTCATTAAAGATCCAAAATGGATATGTCCTAGTAATCACTATGGCTATGCTTGCAGCTAAATTAGCATCCGGAGTAAGCTCCTCAATCGGATCTCCGGGAGGGGCAGTTACAAGCACAGAAATAAAAAAATTGAAATATAATGATGAAGTCAAAATCGGAACATGGAACGTGAAAACGATGATTTAAGGAGGAAAGATACACAATGCAATACAGCAGATGACAAAAATGAAAATAGATGTACTAGGAGTAAGCGAAATGCGATGGTCAGGATCTGGAAACATCAACATAGACGAGCACCGAGTTTACTATTCGGGCGCAGATAATAGTATGCATGAACATGGAGTAGGAATTATAAGTGTGTTGACAACGTTCTTCCAGTCTCAGCACGTGTTACGTTAGTTCAAATCAAAGCAAGGCCAGTTGATTTGAACATTATTCAAGTCTATGCTCCTACAGCAGACAAACCGGATGCAGAAGTCGAAAATTTCTACAATAGTTTAAATCAGATTCTGAACAAACTAAAAAGAGAAGATCTCAATATAACAACGGGAAATTTTAATGCAAAACTTGGAGCAGGCAGAACATCAAACGCCATCTAACCCTTTGGTTTAGGAGATAGAAATGACTGAGGAGATGACTTGGAAGTATTTACAGAAACAAATCAACTAGTGGTGATGAATACTGGTATAAATTACCTCCACGTAGGTTATATACATGGAAATCGCCCATGGACAAACCAGGACATTGCGAGGAATCAGATTTATTTCATACCAGTGAACAAGAGATACAGAAATAGATGTACAACCGTCAAAACATATCCGGGAGCAGACATATAATTAGATCATGTCCCACTTGTCGGAAATTTCAAAATCAGAATGAAGTGCGTTTCCCCCAAAACAACACGAAAATGTGATCTGAAAAAGATTAAGGATGCTAACATACAGCAGGCAGTCAAGACAAATTTAAACAATAGATTGAGAGACAATATTGACGACACAAATGAAAAACTCACACAACTACAAGAAGTGCTAAAAGAAGTTAAAGAAGAATATTTGAAGCCGGACCTTAAAAAAAAAGAAAACTTGGATGACAAGTGAGATTCTGGACTTAATGGAAGAAAGAAGAAAGAGATAAGGTAATATGGTGGAAAACAGAACGATTCAGAAAACAGTCAGAAAGAAGATCAGAGAAGCCAAAGAGATAGAAAAAGCTGAATTATGTACAGAAATAGAATTTTATCAGAGTAGATATGATAGTTTCAATGTGCAACGGATGGTCAGGGAGGTAACAGGAAAATACCGTAAATCAAACAGTGGGAAGCTAGTAGATGACAGTGGTAATCTTATAATCAACAAGGAAGAAAAAAGAGAGAATGGGAGAAATATTTGGAACAGTTATTGCAAGATGATATGAGGAGACAAGAAGAACCAGAGATATCAAACACAACGGGACCAGATATCTCAGTAAATGAAGTGGAAGTGGCCATACTCAAAATGAAAGAAGTGAAAGCAGCTGGACCAGATGGTATACAAGCAGAATTCCTCAAATTGCTCAATGAAGAAAAAGTAAAAATGATTACGGAAATATTCCACCACATTTACTCAAAGGGTAAAATGCCACCAAAATGGTTAAAATCAGAGTTCATTGCTTTACCTAAGAAACTCAATGCCAAATTATGTGGGAATTATCGTACCATCAGTTTAATGAGCCATCTGCTAAAACTGTTTCTTAAAGTGACACACAAACGGATATAGAGAATTTGGGAAGACCAGATAGAGCCCAACCAATTTGGGTTTCTAAAAGCAGTTGGAACAAGAGAAGCAATATTTAGTGTACAGGTACTGTTCCAGAGATGTAGGGACATCAACTGTAATGTATTTTCATGCCTAATTGATTATCAGAAGACTTTTGATCGCGTAAAACATGATCATATGATAGAAGTACTAAAGGATACAGGAATTGATGGAAAAAATCTAAGAGTAATTGTCAATTTATACTGGAACCAATCTGCAGTCATGATAATAGATCAAGACCAATCTGAGCAAGTGATAATAAGCCGAGGGGTTAGACAGGGTTGTACAATTTCACCGATACTATTTAACATCTATTCCGAACACATATTCAAAGAAGCATTACTTGACGTGGACGAAGGAATCTCAGTGAATGGTGTCAAACTCAACAATTTGCGTTACGCAGATTACACTATTGCGTTTGCGGATACAATGGAAGGGCTGCAGAAGTTGAAGAATAAAATCTCTGATATATCAACATAAATAAAACAAAATGTTTGATAATCAGCAAGAAGAACATACGAGGGGTGAATCTGTACATTGATTGCAATAGAATAGTGCGAGTTTCACAGTATCCGTACCTGGGTACCATCATCAACGAAGTGTGGGACAGTTCGCAAGAGATAAAGTGTCGCATTGGAAAGGCGAGGAGTGTTTTCAATTCAATGAGCTCAGTCTTCAAAAGTCACAACCATACCATGGACACCAAAATGCGACTGCTCAGGTGCTATGTGTTCTCAGTCCTCTTGTATGGCGTAGAAACATGGACCCTTACAAAGGCAACCACTGTTAGGCTTGAAGCCTTTGAACTATGGCTATACAGAAGAATATTGAGATTATCATGGATTCGTAAAGTTACAAATCTAGAGGTTCCACGCCTGGTTAACAAAAGACCAGAGCTAATCAACACCATCAAGTGTCGTGATCTTCAATATCTTGGTCACATTATGAGGAATCAAAAAAGATATGAGCTGCGCCAACGTATCCTGCAAGGGAATATAGAAGGAAAAAATCTCCCGGAAGAAGGAGAATTTCCTGGCTCGACAACCTTAGAACCTTGTTCAACAAAAGTTCTGAAGAATTGTTTCGAATTGCAAAGGATAAAGCTAGAATAGCCATGTTGATCGCCAGCGTCCGAGACGGACAGGTACGCTAAGAAGAAGAAAATGAGCTGCCCAGAAATAGGCTTATATTCCCAATGCATTCAGAATCAAATCTCAAGTTTGGTTCGATGTATTAATTTCTTCGTGAGTTATCGGGGGAAGAAAATTCTTAACATAAACATAAACACATACGACATCGGATATCATACCAAAAAATTGAAAATAGACTTTCCTAGAGCCAATTCGATATGATCCGAAGACATCTCAAAAAAATTTCTTTGACATATTACAATACTTTCCTTACACACTCTGCGTAATTGGAAAGTAAAAGGACTGAGATCTACACCTCACCCGAATCATTTACATCAGAAGGTAATCCAATTTTACCTACTTCATAATTGAGAAGTATGTACTGTTCATTTAAAAAATCATTGTGTGTAGTACCATTTTAGCCTTAAAATGATAAAAGAATTTTTATTTAATATCATGCAACAGAAGTATATTAAATACAAAATTTCTTAAAGGCCTTTCAACTGACTTCAACCGGTGTACCAACAACACTTTGTACGAGAATAGTTATATCAGATTTATTGAGAACTTGCTTCGGTTGAACATTTATTTAACCTGGAATTACAATTATTTAAAAACCATCTTCTACCCTTGAGAAATCTTTTATGACGAACAAAATAATATTCGAAAAAAACGTAGTACTTCTGTTATCCGTGTAAACAAGTAAACAGTATTATATAATGCAATAGTATTATATAATAGTTACTCCGAATCTGAACACAAAAATTAAATTTTCGTTATGAAAAAAATAATACAAACTGTTTATTGAGACTGGGTCAAAGAAGAAGAAAAAACATACTATTTCATTCTGCCAATGTTTCGATATTTTATATTATCTTCATCAGGGTTGTATAAATTCACAATACAACAACTCACACATTTGTACAATAATATTGAGTACACAGAAAAAAGTAATTAACCGTATGAGTATAATATTGTTGTACTTACATCAATGAACCACACCTCTTTTAGACCAAATCGGAAAAGGAAAAAAGAGAGAGTTCGGATGTAAATAATGACATGAAGAAACTTTCTTTATTTTTCTTGAAATTTCTCCTTATAATTTGTAAGGCAATTGATCGATTCTCTTTTCCATTTCGGAAGGTGATTGGGAGTACTTTTCACGTTTCGGCGTACTTGTTCAATGGAGCACAGTAAGACTGAAAATAGAAGGAATGTAAAGAATCGTCTTGAGGAGTGTGTGCGGGAACATGACGGAGGCATGAGTAAGCACGAGTTGCCCCTTCTCGTGGAGTAGAAAACGAGGAAGGGGGAGAAAGAGCGCTTGCGCAGTACACGCAGAACTTTCTCGAACATCGTGTTTACATTCAGTGCGTTAATCAAGAAAGGATCCAAGTCTCAGGCACGTCTCCGATATGTTGTAACGAAGTGTTAATTCAAATATGAACTTAAACAACGGCTTTCACCCAGTTTCACTCTGAGAAGACATGAACTCTATTTACTGACGGCGTACCGACCCTTTCTCGTGTGGTTTTCGCGAAAGGACGAAGGGTTGAAATGCGGATTAAACTAATTTCCCGGAGGTAAAAGCTCGTTGAATATTGAGGTACGGAACATCCCGACCCCTAATGAACGCGCGCAAGATACGACGGAGTAAGCATGTAAGACATTTGCTGAGAGTGCTGGCACAGTCATAAGCAATTAAAACTTTCTGTCCCATATAATTTCGGTCGTTACTCCGAAACTCGAAATTCTCAATACAAATTCAAGAAACTTCATGATGATGCCTCATTTCGCAAGAGAAAGTCACACTCATACTAATATGACATGAAATGAATATTTTATGAACAGATTACTCGTTTGTTTATTTAATTTCTACATATTAAACTTTTTCGTGCTTCGCCGGGAATTAAACCAGGAATGTCTCAGTGTTCGCCACCTCTTTGTTCTATCCATCTCCTACTACTCCTAATATTACTAACCTAACTTTTACTATTACTAACTACATCAACTAACACCTCCACGTGGGTCAAGTTGTTGGTAAATCGAGCTAACCGGTCCACCCATTAACAATAGCCCTACAACCCAACTCATATCGTCCATAGCACACTTCAATAGCACGCTACATTTCCCGTTTACAAATATTACAAATAATAAAAAATAGGACGTATCATGAGGGCGCAAGGCTTCTGTGCAACACATCTACAAAATATTATGAAATAAAATTATTCGAGAGTCCTTCAATGAAGTGCCACAAGTTCATTTTCATTGTATTTTATGATTTACTTGAAATACAGATCAACTGCAGATATTTGTAAACACAAAAACGTTTTAATACAATAGTATTTGTTATAACAAAGGTACATTTCATAAGTCATCGATGTATCATCTCGTGTTATTGATGTACGATGTCATCGTATACTGTTGTTAATACATTGATGGCTATGCGTATAAACACGTATATTCACAAATGTAATTAAGCGATATAATTAAATAAATTAGGCAACGTGTAAGCACATGAAATAAACATACGCTTTCTTAAGCCGCGATACCATACGAAGTGAAATGTGGTTCTTATAGTATCCTAACGAAGCAAAGTTGAAATTTATTTTGTTAAGAGAACACAAACAGAATGGAGACAGATAGTTTTTAGTACTTTTCCGTGTACCAAGACGTAATCTTACCACTGATCATCAGTACTTTGAATAAAAAACAGGGATGCACACTAGACCATGATTGTGTACCATATCTTAATTGCGTCTGACTATCTTCTTGTAGACTCAAAACTTACAGAGCGTTTTACTTCCAGAGCGAATACGAAAGAGATATTGAGTTCTTCAAGTAATAACACTTCATATATATTTAACAAAATTCTAAAAGATGTTTTGAGTTCCAAAGTGCTATTGTATTCTGATCTAGTATGCCGACCTTCCAACGAATCGTCATGCGCCCTTGAGAACGACTGCGTGGTCAGTACCCGTTGCACGCAAGGCTCCGAGGCGTGTAAATGTTTACGAACGATGGGGCTTCAGGTGCGCTCGTAAGGTTTCACTATGCCAGCACTCAATGAGTCAGATCCCTCTATAAATGGGTTACCGAGTCGAGCCTTCTATTACGTGGCTGAATGGAGAGTTTAGAATATATCATCTCAACCACTTCGAAAAGGATTGGCCGCAAAAGTATCGCACACGTAATTTCTATTTTTGTCATTGAAATGGCATCACAAAGAAAATGATATTAGGTTTTGAAAAATTGATCATTCATAAATACTTATTCTAAAAATGAATATTTTTAGAAGTCTCTATTGGATCGGGATAAACGGTGTTGTTAAATCATTTAATCACAATAAAAACATCAAGGTAAAATGAGTTGCGAATTAAAATGTGTATCACGGATACGCGTAGGATGGTTGAACAAGAGATGCAAATTATTATATAGAAATGTCAACTATTATATAGAAATACATTCGAACCGTGTAAGTAATGTTTATCCAACTTTGGTTCATCTGACAAACAAGATTCTAATAGAAGGTTTACCCAAAAAAACTGTCACTGCATTTTATAATAAATTTTACTTCAATAAATCTACGTTAAAAAAACATTTTTTTACAAGAAATGTTGATCTTAAAAACTTATATTTTACAAAAGTTTCGAGAAATTTTGATATTTAAAAAAGTATCTTTAGAAATCCAATTCCTTTAATTCAGAAAAAAAATATTTGAACGTAGTAACAAAAACTTATATTTCTCAAATATTTCTATGATTTATTTTAATTTATAACTATAGATAATATATGTTATCATAATTAATGGTATGAGTTTCTCAAACAGCAAAACCATATTAAAATAGTCTCACTGAAAGAAGTTCCAAGAACGGTGTTCCAACGCTCCATTGTACTCAATTTATATGAATGTGTACGTTAAGTGAGAATATTAATCGAAACACAGTAAACGCTGTTATGGGACTGAAATGGCTTTGGTATTTTATAGTAACTCTGGTTCTAACTTATTTAGCGATCAATCCTTCATTAGGAAAAACTCGAAGGCAATATTCTAAGTTTAGGATATTGTGGTCATTGCGAAATTCACGGAGAGTTCATTGCTCAGAGTGGATATGTTTCAATTCAATCCTTTAACGGTAATAGATGAATATTTTATGGTGTTGAAATAATACAGTACCTGTCAAATTTTCTCCACTGCTCTGAGGGCGCTATCTATGATCTGCGGATAATTAATGAAATGGTTGGAATATGTATCTTCAGGATAATATTTTTTTTCCCTATTTTATAAGTTCTATACTCTGTGTATCATATTGATCACGAAATGTGTCACATATTAAATACTTATTTAGTTGACAACTTCAATACTAAGACAACGCATGAATGTTGTTTTAGTAAATATTTGATATTGGAGTCATTTGATATTGACATAGGAGTATTATGGATAAAATGTTTAGATTTAGAATTAGATTCGTATCATTCCTAGAAGGAGCATGTGTATTAGTTTCAACTGGAATTGCTTAGAAGTATTATTTATACTTATGTAGAAGTCATATTATTTCGTTCATAAATTAAATTTTATTTCATAAAATATAAATAAGTTTGATTATCATTTCGAATTAAAGAGACACTTAAATATAGTCCAAAACAATGGAGTTCAAATACACGTGTAACGTTTCAACATCGATGATTTACTTCCAATTCCGCGGAGCACATTGAATTCATAAACAAAAGAAATGCCCGTCAGTTCGATATCACAATCGAAACTGAATGTCAATCAAACGATTAGATGTGATGTATTAACCGACCCGTTCGCGGGTGTGCCTCTGACGAGTCCGGTCTCCCCTCCTTCCATAGTCCCACTTCGTCACCCGTGGCGTCCTCGTGGCGCCTAGGACAACGCAGACCGCGTGGCGCTTGCCCAAAGTCGAGCGCAATGCGCATGCTCCTCCATCTCGGAGTCACCTTCCGAACCGCCGCCGGATACAAAACCCTACCTTTGTGCATGCCGGTGAACTTGTCCTTCAGCACCGTGAACTCGTAGATCTTGCCGAACTGCTCGAACATTGGACGGAGCTCCTCTTCATCCAGATGTCTCGGAATCTGTCCAACGAAGAGTTTGATTGCGTCGCGCTCGCGTCCCGGACTGTGTTGTCCATTTCCCGCGACTCCGTTGAGTGTGGCCACTCCACCGCCGCCACCGCCGCCGCCGTTGGTGCGGTCCTCCGCAGACGGAGGCGCTGGGATGATCATGGCTTCGACTGTCGAAGAACGAAGGCGCGTCTCCGGGACAGGCAGCGTGGCGGTGGGGGTGGAGGATGGAGACGTGGGTATAAATGTGGTCTCGGAGTCGGAGACTGCGGCGGCGACGGCGGCAGAGCCTCGAGGTCGAGGCGAGGAACGACGCGCCTTCTTACGGTGACGTTGGTTCCCCTTTCTGGAGCGCCGGGGCGCCGTGTCGCTCGAGTGTTGGCGCTTCAGCGCGGTCGTTCGACGACCCAGCGCTGGCGCGGGGCGCTTGGACAGTTGGGAGTGGCGCGGATCTCAACGCGCGAGGTTTGAACAGAGGTGTGGCGCTGTTGCAGTACAGATTTCTTTAGCACTTGGTGTTTGCAGTATAGTCGTTTACCGCCACGTTCTGAGTGCTTCGAAAAGATTAAAATGTGTGTCTAAGATTTTAAAATATTTCACTATAGATTTTCAGTTATTCACTTGCAGTTTGTAACAATCAACACAAAGCACCATGCAATCTATCGGTGAATCCCAGGTAATGAACTTGGAGTCACCAACCTTTTCTGCTCAATATTTCGTAAGCAACAAAATCGCTTCTTATCTTAAAGAGAACAATATTTTAATAGTAATAAATACAAGATCACAACCAATACTTTGGTTCAACAAAACGACTAGAAAATGTCAGTCTTTAAAATGGCACAACACAGACAATGACAATGTCAAAGCACCATAATCATAACACAGAAATGATATTACAGCTAACTGAGCAATTAGTAGGCCATTCATTCATAAAAGAACGAAGAGCGTTAATACTGACTTGTAAATATAGTTAATTAAGTTAATAGTCGATGAAAAGGTTTGTACTTGAAATTATAGTTTCTTGTATTCTTAAGCGTATATTCGTCAGATGAAGATCACAGACTGATTAATGGAGAGTTTTGTACTTTGTTGTAAAGTGTATTTTTTAAATAATGTATTGATATGGTTTCTAAGAGTAATCAGGAACTCAACTTAATTGTTAATTACAAATTATCACACACAAATGGTACGATGAATGTATACTCTACGAAGCAGTAGTAAAACTTAAGTTCTAGAAAAATGCTTGACAGTGTTATATTAAACTTGGCCAAGTTGCTATTCGTTGACTAGAAAATGACTAGATAGAGTAATGTAGAACATACAAACTATATCACATGTGCTGCTCTGGTAAATAACACTTGAACGAAGACATCAAACCAAACGACCACCAAAACAAAGGACTTGCACTGTATATATTGCACACACAAAGCGTCCGGCGAAAACAAAGCACTGACAAAGACTAGAAATGAAAGGAGTCGACACGTTCGTGAGATCCGACCACCAGACAACACAGAACGAGCACTAGGACGACGAACACCGACACGACCACGGACGACGATGCACTACGCAGCACTAACAGACGCGCTCCCCAACATCTGACAACAGAATTGATAAACGAAACGAGGGCGAGGGGAAAGCAAGAGCAACCATTCCGCGGCGAGGGGCGGGGGAGGGAAACACGCTGAGCAGCGAGGGCGGGTAGCACGGAGGGGAGCGTGCAGGAGGAAGCGAGCGAGCGAGCGAACGAACGAACGGACAGACACACAGACAAACGGGCACGGACGGGGCAGACCGACCGGACCTAGACAACGAACCAACCCCCTGGTCGCTTACTCAAAGTGCCGCTGTCGCGTACCGTCCAGCACCACTTGCCGCGAAACCGGCCCTCTTCGCCAGACTATGGGGTGGGAGGTAAATGTAGTTCGGGAGAGGTAGGGGATCGTTGCTTGAATTAATGTACACGCGCCACTATCCCTGTCCCCTTCTGGCACTTTTTGTTCGCACGGCGAATGCACGCCGAGGTGGAAGAGCCTTTCGAGTTTCGATGTGTTTTCTTGCATCGATCGAGAGACTGGAAGTTACGGCAGCAAATACGTAAGTCCCTTCCTCCCCAACGCTGTTCCCACTCGGTGCAAGTGCTTCACCTGCGACAAGAGCTTTTCCCGGAGAACGCGTCAAGCGACTCTTACGCGCGTGAAGAGGTACAGATGGGGGAACGCGGCAACTTGCGCAACTGAGGAGTGCGTGCCTTAGAACACGCGAGAGGTCAAGCGGCGCCGTAGAGTCTTTCGACGCAAAACGCTTCAAGACGACGAGCGCATAAACGCTATTTAGTACTATGACGTCATAAGACGATTTCGTAACGGAGTACGGAAACTAAACTGGCGCATGCGTTCTGCAGTCGCTATTTCCAGCACCCTGCGTACTACGGAGCCAGGCTCTCACAAAGGCACAGTCTCCCCCTTCCCTTACCCAATCTAAGAGTTGGGCGAATTCACAGGGGGAGCGGATATGGCCGAGGGGAGAGGGCGACGCAGAGGGTGGCAGTAGCGAACAGTCGCAGAGGGGTTAACAGCTGACTCATACGCCCCCTCTTTCCGACGTCGTCGTCTCCTCAGCCACCAACGCCGTCGTCGGCCGCGCTGCGTGAATGGGGAGTCCCGACGGCGCTATACCCACGCCGCGCGTTCGCTCGCTCTCTCCGCACTGCTCCCTGCCGTCGCCGCTTCGGTCGCCAGGGGAAACGACTCGGGTCCGCCGACGTCGAAGGGAGGAGAGGAGCGAGAATGGAGAAGGGCGATGAAAGAGGAAGCCGGGAAAAGTATTGATTAGCTTGCACTTTATAACCGGGGTTTGGACGGAGGCGTTCTCCACCATCGTTGTCGGTAATGCACTCGCCGATGCAGTCCGTGCTTGGTTGCAATGCACCGCGACTGCTCCACTCGACGACTGCACCTGGATAGAACACTGACACCAACGCCGTCTTCACAACTCCATTGATAGTTTGGAACTCTAACTGCAACGACAATTAAATTACCCTTACTATCAAGTTACGCCATGGTCTTCAGTGTTACGCTAAATATCTATTGCTCATTAGAAAAGAGAATGCTACTGAAAGTATAATTCAAAAAATGTTGAACGACGAATATACCCTCAATTTCCAATTCAAGATAGGATTACAAATAACTTATAACATATATCTTCAAGTTTAAGAAGACATTAGTAAATAAACTGGACGATTTGCCACAGACATATCAAGCGATGGGGCGAATGCAGTTCATTCTTTTCACATCCGCTACTAAAACGTAGCTTAATAAATTTGTTTTTTGTTGAGTAATCCCAAAGAACCACTATCCTACGAGTAAGAATCTTAGCGATTCTCACTGCAGTCGTGAAAAGGCTTAAATGAGAAAAAATACATTGCATATCACATATGTTTCGGAAATTTTGCAGTTTCAGTAATTTTTAAACGAAACAGGTTCCATTCTGGAAATATGGAGACTGAATCAGGATCAGTAAATTATTTTATTGCAATAATTATAACAACATAAAACTTAATGTAGAAAGAAGAGAAAAAGTTTCTAAAATATTATGATTTGGCTATCAAACTTTATAAGATGTAGGGCATTAAGACAAGTATTAGCTCTATGATTCAAGAGTCCTCTTGGTCCAATTTATGTAAATCTGAAGAAACGTTTACATTCCACATTGGCAAACAAAGAGAATGGGAAATGCTTGAAATCGATTTCTATGTTAGAGCCCACATTTTAAGAATGTAACATCATCGAATAAGAAGAAGAAGAAGAAACTGAACATTGACATCCGAATACGGTATGGGATTTTCCGATTTTAAAGTGAGTAAATTAGAGTGAAAGATGATTTTGCTGAATGGTCCTTACATCTCATACAACAATTCACTTAACCCCTCGACGTTTGTTTGTAATCACTAATTCAATTACCTAAAAACCAATTTATGAGTTAATTTATATATATAAGGGGTAAAATTGTTTTCAGATTTTCGTGCTAATAGCCTCAATGTATATTCATGCTCCTATCTATTCCATATCACACCATACTAATGGACCTTCGACCACTCCAACAGTTATAAAAGAAATTTAATATTGTCCGATTTAAGACTATATTTGTACTTTTTAACATTAATATTTACGAATTTTATGGATTTCAAAGAATATACATCTTGATATTCTTCAATGTTTATATGAAATACTAAAACTTCCACATGCAAAATAAATAAATGTTTATACGAAGCAAGAATTATCGATACCGATATAAATGAAATAATGTTTCAACAAATTTCGCGTATGCAATGCCGTTATTATTCAGTTAGTTTCCTTATGTGTTAATAATATATCTAGTGTCAAAAAGTGCAGACGAATCATTTCAGTCGAACCTAGCTAGCTACGCAGTCATTAGTAGGCTTACTATTAAAAATCAGTGCATTCTTTCTTTAGACGTAGGGTAAGGGAGGGTGAGAGTACGTATTAATACAATATAAAAACTACAAATGAAAAGCTTGAGATTCATAAATATGCTTCACTATGGTTTATGAACAAACAAATGAAAAATTTGAAATAGTAACTATAGAGAAAATTTTGTTATGAATTTTATACAAAAATACGGTGCTTACATTACCCGATATGACGGATAAGAGTATATACCATAAATAAATTATAGATACCAATTGTAAGAGTTAGTCTTTCAGATTTGCTCAGTTATTACCTTCCAAATGAATCAGTATCTTCGTAACAGTAACACTCCTCAAACCACCTCCTCTTACATATTCCATCCTGGATCCAATGAATGTGTGCAGGCTGGAAATACTATCTCCTAAAACGTTGTTGTTTTTATTCGTTTAAAATTTTTCCTTTTATTTTTTTCACGTTTTAATTTTTCTGGAGAGCATTAAAGTCCTTTGTTTCCGCTTAAATTAGTTTTTTCTTTCTATTTTTCACACACAAATAAATCAACAACGGAGACTTAGAAATGATATAACTTGTTTGTCCGGACAAACAGCGTCTCAGTTGACAGAACTACCAACGTTTTGGTCATCCCGCTGTCTTTCCGACAAACAATCGACTCCGGCCGCGGGAGCATTCGTTTACACATAGAAATTATTTTCAAGTTTGGAGTATTGTTTCTTCTTTGGGTTTTCATTGCTCCGGTTAAATTGGCATGGTTGACGTTATTCGAACCTAGTGAATGTACTAGAATAGTAATACATCATTACCATGTTGGTGAAGCGTACTTCCAACTTTTCATTTTACAAAGCTGGTTCAGTGGGTTGGACCCTGACAATCGCGCTATGTCGTTTCTGAAAAATTCCGACTCTTGTTCAGAGTAACTTGCGTGTAACCGACGGTGAACTGTTTCTCGTAATCGTTCGTTAAAAGCCACTCCTTTCTTTACAGTTACGTTTAACGAAACGGCGTTCCAACAATCCCTATAATACCTTAAATTTACGATCCAGTAATGTTTCGTTTTCGAAAAGTTAATATAAAAATATTTACAGAAAAAAAACATAAACTTATGTTTTATCTTTTTGTCTAAAACATCCAATATAGTAATTTTCCAATCAAATGATCACTAATACATTTTTTTTAAATCACTACATCAAACAATCATACATTCAGACACATATCCCTTTACAAGTCTTTGACAGCCGGTAGCGAAGAAGTCCTTTGGTTGCTGTCGCAGCCAACGAGTCCGCAGGACGATCAGGGCGCACCCCATCTCTAATGCTTTGCTTTCCCTCGTTAATTTTCTGGATCCAATTGAACTCAGCTTTCCATGAGAAACTGTTGTCACCATACATGGGATGCATTTCGCGATGCACTACTTCTCTGGACAGTCCTTTGGCCCACAACTCCACGTTGTTCTTCTCGTGTACACTCATGCAACACAACCGCCTCCGTGCACTGGCTGCCTCTAACTGACTGCGTGCCTATGAGATGCACGCAGCCTATAAGAAAAACATATATATGATGTCATCCGCTCCCAAAAAATGCGCTCATAAGTTAACTCGGGCTTGTATATTGACTTACTTCCGAATGTATTTATTTATTTAGAACACTAGTTAAGATTTTTCAACAGACCCTAACATGCTAGTACATCGAATGAAAATGATAGAATAAATTCACTGATTTCCCTCACTTTTTCGTTGAGCGAAACATGTCATTCGTAAATGATTATTTTTTTAGTAAGCACCTCAATCTGATTATGCTCTCTTGCGTGTATAGTGTTCAGTGAGATTGCACGCGTGCGGATGGGCAAGCGCGCATGAGCGCTGGAGGCTGCGTGGTCATCTCCCCACGGTATCCGTCCCCGCGACGCCCTCAGACACGCCACTCGGCGGACTCCCTTCGCCCTGCGGGCCATTGCCACACGACCCTTTCCCTCAGTTGCTCACGTCTATCCATCCCCTCTTTGAGCGCCCTTGTCGGTCAGTGCCCTCTCAAAAACCGCCCATCACGCCAGGATTCATGCGCGCCTACTTCCTCCAATTTTTAGATCACGAGGATCCTAATCTACAACGCTTCGTCCAGTCACGAAAACCAAAGCACTAAAGCTTTCCTCCTTTTCTGTTTTATCTGAGATTCTTGATTGAGGTGCATTCTGTAATGGTCGTTTTGATACGGGTCGCCTAAATGTGCCCCTTGGCATTTTGGTTTGTAGTTCGTATAATAAATTTATTTCTGAAAATTTTATATACATATATCTCGAATTTCCCTTTCACAGACACGTTGGCATACACATACTGCCGCACAACCTATTACTACCGTAATTGCATCAAATACAATCATAAAAAGGCGCATTAATTTTATTTATCTTGCGACAGGATCCAAAGTATCAGTATTTTATTTACCTTTATAGTGTTTATGTCTAGAATTCGTAAAAGACGCTACACGAGCACAATAATTTCTTATAGCGTCTATACGACTAGGAAGGAATCTAAAAAGAAATGTATAACAATAGTTATGCTTATTCTAGCGAGTTGAAAAGAATACATTTTTAACTTGGTGTCTGTGCTATTTATTTATTAAATGCTCATGTAACACGGTAGAAACGATTTCTTTTGTAAAGGTAAGTTCCTATGAATAACAAAACGAATTTTCATGCATTTTTTCAAGGACAATTATTTGAGAACAAATATAATTATCAATTTACTTTTAGAAGTAAATTGAGGAACATATGAACACTTTTATGGGGAACAAAAAGTATTAAAATTTTAAAATGTGTCGAGAGTTTTCATTAAAAATGTTTTGATACTATTAATATCCCTACCCACAGAAAGCAATTTTTGCTTGCACAAGTCAGTATAAAATGAAACAACTTCAGAAATCCTTCATCGAATTCTACAACAGAAAATCTCTCTGCAATATGAATAACTAATTTTACAATATTTTTAATCATTTGATTATATTCATGTATTAAAATAAAAAAGAATAAAAAGAGACGAAAAGATACTTCCTGTCAAGTTTGCGACTGTCACTGACAATCGAGGACAAAAGTTCCTGGATTCAATGAGGTGAATATAGAACAAAACAGCACGCGCGAATAATATCAACAAGTGAGATATTTAACAAGTATTCGATGAAAAATAGCTGACATTAAAACATGAAGATTAAAGGTAAGAGGTAGAAGAGTGTGCACCTCTCCGTGGTGGGGACGAACTCTTCCTCATCAAGAGGAAGTGGTAGAGAGGCGTAAAAGAACATATCAGTATGATAAAAGAATCAAAAGAGCGAACATAAGTCCATGAATTTTCTCCGATTGAAGTATATTGCGATTGACTAAAAATATATTGTGAATCATCCAATTTATTTGTGTGATAGTTGAAGATGTATTCTCATATGATACTATATATTTATGATGAAAATAAATAGTTATTTTATAGTCCGGTCCAAACCTCGTCCTCTACATTGCTTTTTCCGTCCTCAAATACTTTCCAGTAACTCACTGACCACTTTCCTCCGTCTCCAACCTCCCTCGTGGACCACCCTTCAGTCATTGTTCGTTTCCACCCCTCTTGAGCGTGCACAGCTCGCCTTTCCACTGCAGACCTCGCATCCCTGTCTGCGCCACAGTGAGGACGCGACGCGCCTATTTACATTTTAAATGCCTGCGACGTGTTTCGATTGGGCAGCTGCCGCAGCAGGGGCGGTGCGCGATGCGAGTGAGCGAGGTGTGGACCACGGAGGCTGCAATGCGCCGGCCAAGGACACGCGCACTTGCCATCTCTAGAACGAGCATCACCAAATGCATTCCATGTCCTCAATTGTAATAGAACTTATTCAAAACACTTAGGTTGTGAAATACCATAAGATTTCACGCCATAAGTATATAAAAACTGAAAATGGTTTCAAACACACCGCGTGTTCAAGGAATTTCTAACTTCGATGGAAATTTTAAAGAATAAATAAATAGGATTGGAAAAAGATATGATGGAATGTTTCTGGGGGGGAAAAGAAAACACACCAAAACACTTTTTATAGGACTGTGTAGTCCTACAAAGCACTTTTTATAGTAATACTTATATAGTTCTACTTATATGGACAGGAAATTGCAAAATGCATAAAAGAATATTCTACAAGAATAAAAATAGTTTTTATTAACATTATTAGTATGTAACATTTATTATTAACATTATTATTAACATTTTTATTAACATTATTATTAACATTTTTATTAACATTATTAGTATGGAACATTTATTAACATTATGGAAATTATTAGTATAAGTGGCGTTTTAAAAACTAGATAATTGTGTAGATCACTCGTAATGGTATGGAAAGAATATACGTAGAACAAGGAGAATGCAAAACCACTATAGATGTGAATGACATAAATGTTATGCGTCCATACATAATCAAGAGTATNTATATATATATATATATATATATATATATATATATATATATATATATATATATATATATATATATATATATATGTAGACCAATATTTTTGTGAACTGCATAGAAACAGTATAGCTAATAAATGAGTAATATACAATCAGAATATATTTTTTATTAATGTGAAATTGTTCTGATTTATAAATGTTAACATATTGTTTCACATACACTCTCAATATATAACAAAATGGGCATTCATTTATTAAGACATCGTAAGTCTGAGAAAACGGCTTAGTATAATATGTTGCAGTAATGGGATATTTCCCAAAATTCTAAATTTTAAGTGTATTTCAAAAATATATGTGGTGTTAAATTGTACACTGATATAAAATCCCGTGATCACATATATCAATAAACAATGGTTTACAAAGGACAAAGGAGCACTAAATATGTTGTCTGTTTTTAGCACAGTGCATTGTATCAATGTAAATTCTTTCAAATTTGTGAAGAATTTTGTCATATACTTCGTAGCTTTGCTCTCTTCTAACGTCAAATTTCATCATTACGTTCTTTTTTCGATTAGTCATTATATCACCCAAACAAAGGTTATAACTGACATAGGTCATAGTTATTTCATATTTTGTAATCTGTGTTATATATTTTTTAATATTTTTGAGAGGTGATCCATTGCAGAATATGAAATATATCGTTGTTCTTTCCAGGAGCGTTTTTAATTTCTCAACAGGATTTAATAAACTTCCTCAAAGTATTTTTCTCTTAATGTGCTGCATAATGCTGTACATCTGCTGCCATCTCCAATAAACTTGGGACAGAAATTCGCGGGGAAAAAGAAAGAATTCCTTAGCATTCGAATTTTACTAAAATTGAAGGGTTGAGGGCTACAAAAGGAGAACTTTTCCTTGGTACATTTGAAAGTAAAACTTCCTTGATGATATGATGAAATATATTTGCGCAGTTTCCATTATACACTGTTCGAGATACAATTGATTCCTTTTTACTTGATAATTGATTGAACTTGTATATTAAATATAATTTATATTTGTTCTGACATGCGTTATTTTCGTATTGACACTGCTTGGTTTGCTGCAGTACATCCGTAAATGTGTTTAGAAAGAATGCTGGGAAATAAATTTATAGTTTATAGACTCAGTAACAACCACAACATTTTTAACACTCGTACAGGTGATTTTTTATTTTTCCTTTAGTATTTTGCTTTCTTTATGTATTTTTAGCGCAGTTTCTTCATATAAAAATCAAAATTCTTTTATACGAAGCCATAAATTTACGAAGCTTTATGTGGAAGTAAAGAGGATAAACTTCACTTATAAGCTTTAACACGCCTCGCTAAAATGTTTTTTTCGAGCATGTTATTCGTTAAAATATTTATAAAACAAAGTGTAAACTTCATATATTTTATACAATAATAAAAATATAGAAGTGGAAGAAAATCAAACGATAAGCTTAAGTATGGTTGAAGAAAAGTATAAATCAGAGTCTGAGGTATTTTAGAAGAAATGTTGTTTCCATAATCAATTGAATTCCGTATCTCCCAAAAATAATTGTGGCAGATGAAAGCGAAGGTTTGTGAATCTTGCAAAAAGCCTCGATATGGTTCCGACGACGGCGGAAGTAAAACAAGGAAAGGAGAGTCGTGTTTGTTCTGTAGAGGGCGCAGCAGTCGTGGCTTATCGCCTGCACAGTATGCATACCACGATGAGTACATCTCGCTCCACCAACGCCAGTTGGAATATCACAGTTCCTGAAAAAAATTATCTTCAAACAGATCATAACGAAGTTAATTTAAAACTCAAGCATTGGACTTTGTGCTGGCTCTTTAGGTCAGTAATATGCTTGCAGAACAACTTTTTTTATTAATATTTTAAAGCAGTTGGAATACTAGAGTTGCGAATAATTATCTTTGGACATGCCGGAGTAATACAAAATGAGCAGTAACAGATTCTGACTAATCTAAATTAATAGAAATTAAATAATTACTACAGAAGAGTATTCTTTATCGTTCAAATAATTCTGATGGTAAATGTTAATTATTGCGGATAGTATAATGTACGTAAAGCTACATAAAAATCATACAAAATACATGGTTATAGAAATTTGATTGAACTTTCAAGAAGGCTGTTGAAAATTACAAATTCATTATATTATATTTTACCAAAAGAAGACATTAACTCTCAAACCGGTAATTAAATACATGTCTCTTCAATGTTAGGAGTGGTAACTAAAATTCCCTGCTAAAAATTGACTTCACTAGCAGAGTGCTAATAAAATGCGAGTAGTAAACGTAACTGTACAAAAAAGTTACGATTCATTTGAAAGACATTGCCAAGAATTTCTAATTTATTTTTATTTGTGAAAATCCAGAGTTCGCATAAAATACAATGTAAATTGGCAGCTTATACTTGAACTACTAAAAATTATAGTTTTTAGAATTCCATGAATGGCACATATGTAAACATAACACAAAACACGTGTATTTAATTCCGATGAAAATGGTTCTTCATTTGACATTTCACGTCAGTGTTGAATAACATGCTTTACATTAGAAAGAGGAAATGAAAACCCTTTCCTTATATTTTCACAATGCCTCACGAATTTCGATGTGATCATGTAAAAATATGTATTGTAAATAGTGTACACTATATAAGCACAGCCGCCCAAAATCACGTAAAGTAGTGCTATCCAGAGATGAAACCAACACTTCCACGCAGAAATCAAACGTGCTCATACTAGCTGATTCGCACGGTCTTCAGATGTCCTNCAGTTCTCAGTCTCCGGTTTCTTTAAGCCAAACGCTCGTTTGGCTGAAGTTATTCGAGAACTGGACACTTACACTAAAAAACTCACAGAGCGGGACACAGTAATCATCATAGGTGGGCAGAACGATATTAACTTGGGTGGTCATTTCAACGCGTCTGAACATCTACAAAAACCAAAAATGGCCTCCTTGCACACGAACATAGTGCTCTGTAGCCTGCCTCCACGCTTCAACGTCCCACAAATAAACCACGAAATTAACCTGGCAAACATCTCCCTAAAACATCAC